>ML854001.1:0-14812 GCA_009831015.1 Picea engelmannii
CGAATTGCTTGCCATTTCTTTTCACCTGAAAAACAATACCGCAGATCTCCCACTGTAACAAGGCTTATCACAGTCCTGAGCCAAACCCTTGACGACAAAGGCGTCCCCCTGAAGCCAATAAAGCTCTGATACCAAATGTAAATCTAACCTTGTACAATATCTACTGCAAACTGATATTCAGAAAAAAACAGAAAAGATACAATGGCAAATACAAACATTACACAGAGATTTTTCACCTAGAAACCCAAACCGGGAAAACCATCATATATTATATTGATACACATTGTGTTACATTGTTTACAATACAATATACATATAGGAGCCAGCGGCATCCAAAACCCTAACCCAATGACCTGGATTAGTCCAAAACCCTAATTCCTTAACCGGAAATAGAAAACCATCGGCAAAAACCATGTGCCAAAAACCACCTAATACCATGTGGTCCCGGAAATATGTCGTCCCGGAAATATGTCGGCCCGGCGAAAATATGTCGGCCCGGAAAAAAAAAAATTCGGGGGCGCTGCCCCCAAACCCCTGCACCCCCCTGCGCGCCCGGCGCAGGCGCTCAAACACTACTACTCGTGCAAAGAATATAACACATACCCAACACTTAGAGAGTATAAATAAGAGACAAGGCTCTATAATTTTAATTACACTTGAGAATATTGAATATATATAGGTTTTTGAGGTAACCAAGGATATCTAAGCCGAATTTCTGAGGGAAGGTGAAGAAAAGAAGGCTGAAATGCAAGGAAGGATAACTTATTTTGATGGTGCTTTCTAAGGTATGTCATTTACAGGTCATCTCACCATTTTTGCTATAAAACAATTTCTATAATGATTCAGACTGTGAAATTTCTATTCCATTGAGAAAACATACCCAAGTATCTGTGGTAAAAAAATCATCTTGTGGTTCATTGTATTTTGGGAGTTACACTCTGTGGAAAATAGGGTTTGTGGCTAGTCCTGAAACTAGTCAAAAACAGGTGTTTTGGGTAAAAATGTCATAACATCTTCGTAACAGATCCAAATTCAGTGAGACAAAAAATTTTGGTTAGGGTACAGTCTATAGTATGTCATGTAACATTTTCAGATCAATTCAACAAACATTTTGCGTGGGGCACGCTCTACAAGGTCGCTCTCTAGAATAATCTAGAATTCAGCAAGGTATGCCATTTTTTCCATAACTCCTTTTCTGAGAGGTTCCAAGTAGTGACACCTGGAGGAATTGCATAAAACACATTGAATAACATTGTATATCATTTTCATATATTTATACATTACAGGTTCAAATTTATGATTACTTCAAGTTAGGGTTGTTGACTAATCCAAAACTAGGCATGTGAGACTAAAGAAAAGTTTGATGAAAATGTTAGTCTCTTGTTGTTAAAGTTAAGGAAGGTTTGCATGAATGTGATCATATACACTAGGTCTATTACAGAGCTACAAATCATATTTGGATGATGAAATTGATGAGGACTTTTGGTTGAGTTACATGTTGAGTACATGGTTGAGACAAGTAGTTGATGAGTTGGCACATACATGAGGTGTATAATTGATGATGTTGGTATATATTGATGAGTCATAGTTTATGAGTAGTTGACACATGACTGGTACATACTTGTTACATGGTTGGATGCACTTTTTTTATGGTACAGGTTGATTACAAGTTGTTTGGTACAGTTTGGTGCATGGTTGATGCACTTGTTTATGGTACAGGTTGATTACAGGTTGAGGTACAAGTTGATGCATGGTTGATGCATGGTTCAGATTTATTGGTACGGGTTTACAGCGGTATATCTCACAGTGATAGTGTGACAATGGTTCCATCATTCTACTTCTACTTCAGGGTGGCAGGACAAGGCAAGGACAGGTGGTTGTAGCCACCTTCCGATTGTAGTCGGAGAACATAGGGGGTTGTAGCCTCCTTTTGGTTGTAGCCAGAGAATTGGGGAGTTGGAGCTTCCCTCAGGTTGTAGCCTGAGAAACTAGGGGGTTGGAGCCTCCTTCTAGTTGCAGTTGGAAAACAAAGGAAGTTGGTGCTTTCAATGAATGTAATTCTTCAAGACATTTAAGAAAAAGCATTATGTGGTTTTCTCCCAATTTGGATTTCCACGTAAAACACTGGTGTACTATGTATGTGTGTGATTTTTTATTTCTTACTGCTCATTATTGGATAATAATTCTACATTGATATAACATTTGAAGAAAAAAGATTATAATTACGTTATTATTGATTCACCCCCCCTCTCAGTAATCCAACATATGTTTCATCCGGTCATGAAACATTGGGTGTTATGATAGTCTCATACAACTTTGATTGTCACAGTATATTACGGTCGAATTTGCTACCTGATAAAATAATCCATAAATCATCTTCATCATCAATATTGCTTCGATACATGCCTCACCTGGAACTAGCTTAAAGTGTTTACAACAAAGCAAATTGTTGGTCGAGTATTCACTAGTACATCAATGACCCAATCAATTTCCGATATAGGGATAGGTCTACTGGATCATAATCCGAGTCTCTTACTTTTCTTATATCTGGATCATAATCACTGAATCTTCTAATTGAGTTTTTAATCTCTTCTTGTAAAGATAGTATCTAGTTTCAGATTGGAAGACAATCTAGATGATGCTACAAGGTTTCAAAGGTATGCACTTGTATATGCTATATAAGTTATATCATCTAGAAAAACATGAGAGTGTTTGTAGGGAAAGTACTAGATATATTTTCCAAGCTGTAATCTTGGATTCAGTGCATTAAGAGGAGAAAGTGCACCCTCCATAGCAGTTGAGGCTTCAGGTTCCAAGTTTGATTAAATTGTTAAGCTTCAAATTTGTGTATATCAAGGGTAATAGTTGCTACATTACAAATTGTGAAAGCAGTATTTGAAAGATTATATTATTTCTAGGTGCAATGAATACTCGATTGTGTATGCATGTTATTGATATAGATACTTATTGTACTTGTTCGCAAGTTGAACTAACATCTCCTCTAGATAGATATTTCTTGGTTGTTCTTGTTGTTCTTGTTCCGGGCAGGTACCCTTGTGAAATATGCTTGATGAGCAATCTTTGCCGAAGTTGTCATAGAAGAAGTTTATAAGGATGACACAACTGCCATATGGGCAGCAATCGGAACAAATAGAAACAAACTTAAAGAGACTCGGAGGAGTCAGAATCGAAGGAAATCATAAATAAAAAGGAAACTAGAACAATCTTGTGACACTTTGTAGAAATCAAAGAGAGATACAACAGACAGAAGCATAGACTCTCTCAGATGGAGGGAAATGATCACATAATTCCAAAAGAAGAGCATGCATATTGCTCATTTGGGCATGAAGCTGGGATTAGGAGGGAGCTAATCCCCAACGATATGATCCATTGAAGAAGAATATGTAAAGAATATGAAGTATCTATCCAAGTTCTTCATTGGAAGTAATAGCCATGATAAGCAACATGTGTTTAGTTTCACTCTAGAAGAAGTCTTATTCGAAAATAAGCCTTGAATATCCTTGGTTGTCCATCTACATTTATGTTCCTATGGCAAAGGGTTGGATCCTTCAAGAAAGAAGGACATGTAATCTATAGAATATTTCATGGACTCCAACATTGAAGAAAAACATGAGGAAGAACATGAAGATTCCAAGAAAGAGAAAAAAGTCAGAAAAACCAATTGAACCAGTTTGAACCCACTAGAAGCAGTCAAGCAGAAGGAATGGAAGGAAGATGTGATAAAGTAAAATGTATGTAAAAAATTGTGAAAAATACTTAAGCATTGATATATACAAGTCGAGACTCGAGGCTAGAGGGTTCTCCCAGTAGAAGGGAGAAGACTACAATGACAACTTGTTCTAAGTAACCATATATATCTCTACATGAGCCACTATATCTCATGCAGTGTCCATGGGTTGGAGTTTACATTAAATGAATGTAAAGATTGCTCTTCTCAACAAAGTAATTGAAGAATAAGTGTATGTAGAGAAACATCAAGGTTTTGAGGTATACCAAAAAGAGACCCTTGTATGCAGATGGAAGAAGACCTTGTATGGATTCAAGCAAACTTGGTGCAGAGCCTCTCATGTACAACAAAAGCGTGGTGAAAACTTCCTATGACAGAGGAAGTATATTGAAATAGTTCTTAGAGAAGTCTAGGATGATGGATCGAAAATCCATGGAAAACTCCCATGATGATAGATCTGAAGAATTTGAGAGACTCTAATCCAGTAAACACGTCTCTATATTGACAATTAATTTGTTTGTTAATGTATTTGGAAAATACCTAGCCGGATATTTTTTTTGTGGGACATTTAAGTTATAATATACAACTACATGGATTTATCGATTTAGATTGGGCAAGGAGTGAAGATGACAAAAGAAGTGCTATTTGGATATGTTTTAGTTTGAGATTTTCCAAGATGTCATGGGCTAGCAGGAAACATAAGTTTGTTTCACTCAGCACTATAGAAGCAGAGTATATTGTAGCTTGTGATGCTTGTACAGAAGAAGTGTGGCTATGTAAGTTGGTTTTTGGAGTGTCTGATCAGGGGTTGGATTCAACTGTGATATATTGTGATGATCAAAGTTGTGTGAAGCTTTCAGAGAACCCGGTGTTCCATGACAGGTCGAAGCACATTGAGATCAAACATTATTTTCTCTATGATAAAGTCCAAAGGGGAGAATTGGTTCTCCAGTATATCTCCACAAATGAGAAAATAATAGATATTTTGGTAAAGCCTCTGTCCAATATGAAAATTTTTTGTACTTAAGGGACAAGCTCGGGCTCGTGGAGACAACTTCCTTATTGAAAAAGGAAGTGATTGCTCCTAGTTTGGGAGGGAGAACTGATATGTTATTGACTTATGGAAAGTCATTTTCCAATTCGAAAAATGATCGAGGTTGGGCAGTGCCTTTCTAGTCTGGAAAGTGGTTCGAGATTTTTGACGAACAGTCATTTTCCAATTCGAAAAATGGTCCAGATTAGGCAGTCATTTTCGTAATGAAAATGGTCTGATAGATTGTTGATGTACCATAGACAACAATTCCACTTGTGTTCGGTGTGGGGGAATGGTCTAGGAAATTCATTCTTCTTGGAAGTCACTCTAAGTAGTGGTCAAGTAGAATGGTCTTCCTCATTGAGCAGTCATTCTTTCGAAGTTCACAGTTGTGAGAAGTTTCGAATAATGGTTTGTTTTGTAGGTTCGTGCAGGACAGCCATTTCCATAGGAAATGGTCTGGATAGTCATTTCCTAGGGAAGACTCGTTCTCTCTAGGTTGCATTGTGATTAGTGTCGAAGGAATGGCCCAATTAGGTGAATGGTCCAGGTTCAGTAATCAAGGACATGCATTCCCTAGGGAAGACTCTTTCTCTCTAGGTTTCACTATGATTAGTGCCAAAGGAATGAACCAATTAGGTGAATGGTCCAGGCTCATAAATCAAGGGCAGTTGTTCTTCTATGTTTGGGAAGAATAGTCCAGATAGCCCATGGTTGATGTTTTACTTTCTGAGGGCAGATGCTCTTCCAGATCTCAAATATGTGAGTGGAAGAATGAACCAGATGACTCCATTTGTATCATGATATTGTTATGCAGGTTGATATCAGATGATATGATTGTTGTGGAGACTGTATGTCTCTGGACAATAGTTGTATGTTACTCTAGTGGATGTGTTCCACTAGTTGTGACTATGTGTCACTAGTTAGTAGCCATGTGCTACTAGGTGTGGTTGTGTACCACTGGATAGTAATTGTGTACTTCTATGTATAAATGTGTTCAACTTGCACATAATATATCTAGCAGGAGAAAAAGAATGGAAGAATTCTCATTAACCAAATGAATGAATGAAAATTTATACATGATATACTTTGTATAACTCAACCAATGCGCACTGGAGGAGAAGCCAATGAGCCATAGTGGTGGTCTAGAGTGATCTGGACACACACCAACAATTAGAATCAATGAATCCGATGAGTTCCAATGTAGAGTATGTTGAATAGTGAATCCCAAAGGTGATGGTGCCCTGTACGTATCGAAGGATATGTTTTGCAGCCTTCCAATGTAGCTCATGCGGCTCCTGCACGAACCTAGAGAATGCTCCTATTGCATAAGAGAGGTCTGTTCTGGAGTGTGTGAGATACAACAAGCTTCCCACTAGTTGTCTATACAGTGTGTTTTCAACCAGTGGAGTGTCCCCACCATCCTCAAGTCTGACTCCTGATAGGAAAGGAGTCAAGGAAAACTTGCAGTCTGTCATGTGAAATCTCTCAAGGAGATCTTGTGCATACTTGGCCTGAGATAGTTTAATGCCTGATGCATCCTCACTAATCTCGATTCCAAGGAAGAAGTGCAGTGGACCCATGTCTTTCATCAAAAACCTGTCATGCAGAATCCTCTTGACTGTAGCAATCGCTGAAGTCGAGAAACCGGTGATCAATGAATCATCAACATACAGAACTAGGAGTAGAAGTGAATCAGTTTTCCTGAGCATGTAAACATTCGAGCCTGACTTACAACGTACAAAAATTTGTGACAATAGGTAGGATTCCATCTTGGCATACCATGCCCTCATAGCCTACTTAAGGCCATAAAGATACTTCTTCAGTCGACAGACCAAAGATGAATCCTGCATAAATACCTGGGGTTTCTCTGTATATATCTCTTCAGAGAGATCGTTTTGAAGAAGTGCATTCTTCACATCCATTTGATGGAATTCCCATCCCTTGGTTGTCACAATGGAAAGTGTCAAATGTATGAAATCCATCTTCTCTACTGGAGCGAAGGTCTCATCATAGTCAATGTTATGCACCTATTGAAATCCTTTGTCAACTAGCATGGCTTTGTATTTGCTAATATGTCCATCCACTGCGTTCATGGTCTTGTAGACCCATCTGCACCTGACAAGCTTCCTTCCTGAAGAAAGGGGAACCATATCCCAAGTCTGGTTCTCGAGGAGAGAGTTTTTCTCCTCCTGCATGGAATATTCTCAAAAGGGATTTCCAGCAACCTCGCCATAAGACTGTGGATCTGAACATTGAACCAAGAAAAGATTCCTGGGAATCATCGGTTCAGTGGAAGTGAGTGAAAGAGGAGGCTCCTCGAAATCAAATCGAGTCCTCCTAGTATTAGTTGGATCCCCAACAAGATCCCCTGCATATTGAAGAGTATTCTTGGCCCACTTGGGAATCTGCTCTCACTTTGCATCTGGATGCACTGACTCTGCATATGACTATATTGACTCTGTATCTAGATCATTTGAATCCTCTAAATCATAACTCTCATCTAAAGAAGAGTTGGCATGTGCATACTCATCATCTCTGACAGGGGGAAGAACAAAAATGTCTGCCTGCGGTTGTTGGGGTACATGCGAGACACTTTCCTCGAATTGGACACTTCGATCAATGATGAGTCGATCTGAAGAAAGATCAATGAGTCTGTATCCCTTCACACCATTGGGGTTTCCAACAAAGATACACTATGTTATCTATGGATCAAGTGCCTTCCTCTTCTTAGAGGGAATCATGGCCCATGCACATGAACCAAAAATACGAAAGTGGGTCACTTCAGGTTTGAGGTCGCTCCAAGCCTCGTAGGGGGTCTTATCCTTGATAGATCTATGGGGACATATTTTTTGGATGTAGGTTGCAAAATTAAGTGCTTCAGCCCATAATCTTCGTGGAAGTGACTTTGCATGTAGCATGCAAGATGCCATCTATTTTAGAGATCTATTTTTTAGCTCAGCAACTATGTTTTGATGCAGAGTATAGGGAACCGTGTGCTGCAAATGAATCCCTGCCTCATGAAAAATATTATGTATCTCATGGTTGACATACTCTCCCCCATTATCAATTCAGAGGATTTTGATTTTCTTTCCTGACTGTGTCTCAACAAGGGATTTGAAATCTTTGAGGTGTTGAAAGACCTCTGATATTTTCCTGAGAAAGTAAATCCATGTGAAGCATGAGAAATCATCAACAAAAATGAGCACGTACTTTTCTTTATTGGTTGGTGGATGCAAAAAAGGGCCCATGAGGTCATTATGGATCAAATCTAAAGGAGAGGAAGCCCTCTGAGTCTTTCCTTTGTCAAATTTCTCTTGAAGGTGTTTTCTAAGAACACATCCCTCACAAATTCCTTTGGAGAAGTGGATGTCGGGTAGGCCATCAACCATTCCCTGCTTGCTAAGATGTTGCATATATATGAAATTCAAATGCCCAAACCTTTCGTGCCATGTCCTATTGCTTTCATCATCATGGGTAAGCAGTAATGCAGAATCTGGTTCAATAAATTCAGAAAATGTGTAGATTCTAGATTGATGATTTACCTCACCGGTAGCAACCCTAGAATTGGTTTGCATGTCATAGATATCCATTTCATCAGGTGTAAATATGACTCTCTTTCCAGTGTCGTAGTTTTTCATCTGATACATGGAGAGAAGATTGACAGAAATTTTTGGAACGTGCAACACATTCTCAAAGCTTCCATTTGTGAGTTCAATTCTTCCTTTTCCAGTGACCTCGACTAGAGAGTTGTCCTCCATCGGAATAGGAGGGCCTTTGCATGCATCCAATGAAGAATAGACTTCTTCTGTGGCATCCATGTGGTGTGATGCTCATAAATCTATGATCCAAGCATCGGGAGAGGAGTTGATGGCAATCAAAGCATGGATAGAATTGTCTTTCTTGGGATTTTGATCTTCTGGCTTCTTCTTCTTGGCACCCTTGGGGATGCAATCTCCAAGGTTGTTTTGACAAAGTATTTGGGTCATTAGATCTATATGTTTTTGCATACATGCAGATTTTGGATGGAATCCTTTATGGAAGTAAGTGCATTTCTCCCCTTTTCTTCCCTTTCCACCTTTGGATCTGAAGGCATCATTGAAGGTTTTTGAGTAACCTTCCTTATTTGGATTTGCATGTGCTTTCCTTTTGTCTTTGTATTTATATTTTTTATATTGATGACTGTTGTCATCTTGCACAGTAAGTGCATGCACCTTTGGGCCTTTGATTTTTCCCATGTTGATGAGCTTTTTTCGCTCTTGTGTCAGAGACTTGATAAAGTCCTCAAGAGAGGGAATCTACCAGGTGGCTCCAGAGGTGAATCTAACTGAATGAAATGTGGATACAAACATTGAGTATTCTGGACCAAGTTTGGAGAGAATGGTGAGAACCATTTATTTCTCCTCCTTAGATTTATCAACCCCGCAAGCCTTGAGTTGTGACAACAAATCCTTATATTTGGTAAAGAAATCTTGGAGATTGTCGAAGCTTTATGGATCCAATGTGAGCAATTCCATCTCGAGCATGTGTCCCCTCATCTCATCATGTTTGCCAAAAATCCCTTCCATTGTGGTTCAGGCTTCATTGGGGGTTTTACAGGAGGATATGTGAAAGAGGAGTTCAGGAGAAATAAGACTGCAAATTGTTTTGAACGCTTCATTCATTCGATTTAGATACTTCGATTTTTCTATGGATGATGTTGGTTATGTTATGTGTTCATGGTTAACCTATACAATCCTCTGCTTCGAAGATGCATTATCATGTTCCCCTTCCATGCAAATAAATTGTAAGGTGTAAGAATGAATTCTTTTGAAATTTTCATTTTTTCGTTGTCTTCAATCTCCGGTACCTGCAAAAATAATTTGGTGTTTTTTCCCTAGCAGTCCATCGTATCTGATACCATGTAAATGTGTTGAACATTCACATAATAGATCTACCTGGGAATTGACATACACAGTTGCAGAGAAAATAGAAGAAAAGAGAAGCGGGAGAGAAATAATGGAAGAATTCCCATTAACCAAATGAATGAATGATAATTTACACATGATATACTTTGTAGAACTCAACCAATGTGCACTTGAGGAGAATCCAATGTGCCATAGTGGTGGTCTAGAGTGATCTGGATACACACCAATAGTTACGGGAGTAAATTGCCACCTTGTAGTGTCCCCCAGGCCGAGCCCCGTTGTAACCCAAGTTCTGAAAGGAATTGTGATTATGTTTTATAGGCTGGTGAGCCAAGTTTTTATAAGCTGGAGACTTATGTGTTTTTTAGGCCAGGGAGCCTAAGTGTTGAAGGCCAGGAGCCTGTTGTTGTACTTGTATGTATGCAGAACGTTTAATAAATATAAACATCGCTAGGTGCAGACCGACCACGATGAATGAGTGAAGGGGGACTAAGCATCCACAGAGTGGGCAAGGAATTAGGGGTTGGAAGGTGGGAAAGGGGCTAAGTGTTGAGCCTCGGGGATAAGCCTAGGGGGCTTAAGCCTGGGAATAATATTTTAATATTATTCCAAAAAGACATGTGCATTTTGTGTTTTATCCTAAGTTTTGGCAAGGGAGGATGTACAAGGGTGATGCGTACTGGTGGAACGCATGCAGTTCCATGGGTGACAAGTGTCAACCCTGACGCATGCAAATAAACAGCCAGGGTGAGCCGTGAGAAAGGTTCCTCCTCCTCCATTCGACCCTCGAACTACCAGAAGGTGAACGGGTCTGACTCCTACAGAAAAACTCTCGTGCATCCTCTGAACCGAAAAGGCGTGTATCTGTGTTTGTTCCAGGATAGTCGGTACATCCCTTATCTGAACAGTTCGAACCTGCATTGACCCCTACATGAATTTTTTGTCACGCATTCCCGACAACCAGAGCGTGAGTCTATCCTGTGTTGGTGGATTGGGAAATAAGAAGTGACCTGCCATTATTGAACCTGTTGGAAAGCCCATGTCTATTTTCCCCGTGGGTTGTTGTGACCACGCAGTGCTGGACTGCGTGGGGTCTTGTTGGCCAGTGGTACAATGCTCTCTCCAGGTGAGAGAGGTGATTGAAGTTGGTAGAACAGGTTGTTGGCCTGTGAGCGACTCTCTCCAGGTGAGAGAGTGCGCGGAGGAAGGAGAGGACTCTTGGAAAGAACCCTGTAGCTGCCATAGATCCCGGAGACTTCTGGTCCGGCCTGTTCCTGTAACCCAAGGCAAGGGAGATTAGCAGCCGAAGGATTGTCCAGGTGACAGAGAAGGTGTATTCTCCTGGGGTGGAACAGGCATGTGGGGAATGAGGTTTTGTGGGCAGTGAGCGTGGGAGGTTCCTGGGAGAGAATTCCTTCCTTGTGGTTGTGTGTTGTTTTCCCTGTAACCTCAGCTAGCCTAGTATTCCTTGTCTTGGGGTGGAGCTTAGTCCCAGCTCAGGGGTGACCCACTGTTGAGCTGATGAGCAGTGTGGTCTAAGGCTGGGAGGTTCGTGGAAGGCCTACACTTGGTTGGTGGATTCTACCACTGTTAAAAGATAAGTATCTAATTATGTTTTAATCATGTTTTGCATGACTCTACTGCTTATGTTATCATGATTTCCGCTGTGTATATGAATTAATATGAAAAGCTAATTGCTATCTGATTATGGCAGTAATTCATATGAATGCTCTGTGTTGAATGTGTTTATTGTTTAAATGCATGTGAGTTAAATAACATCTGTATGAGTTATGTACAAAGTGGTGTTATAGTCTTCTTTTAAGAGAGATTAAACCTTAGTAGCAGAAAAGGTGCGCTACAGTTTGGTATCAGAGCCAAGGTTTCGACACTGAGCCTAGATGGGCCAGTGGAGCGGCCTTTGGACCGAAAATGCGAGGGGAAATTGGGTCTGGAAGGCCAATTTCGTACCCTAGTTTGCTCCAAAATGTCAAGGAGTTACTTGACGAGTTTTAAAGCTCAGGAAGTATAGCAGCGTTATGAAAGCGCAACCAGTGTGGTATGAGTCCACAAGGAGAGAGGACTCCACACCAGTGGTGTAGGAGCTCTAGGATCTGTTCGGGAGGGAAGGCGAACCCTTGTGACCGTCAGATCTGAAAAGTGTGCACGGGGTTTAAAGCCCTTTGGATATTGCACAGGAATGTGGAAATCGTGATACGCGAAATCCCAAATTAGTCAGGACCGTCCATCTCGAAGGGACAGGTGGCGATAATAAAGAGCCCGTCGGTATTTTTCATGTCGAAATATTGGGATATCGGCATTCATGAAATCGGGAGTCACGATGACAGGAGGTTAGGAATTTTCATGGTAAAAGTCTCGGGAACAATCCGAGCCGTGCGTTTGTGGGGACACGTGGCGGAGATCGAGCGACCCATCAGTATATCGGCTACCGGGGTTTTGAGTTGACATAGAACTTTGTCATCGGGGAATCGCAAGTTGCGAAATCCTGAGATTGGATCTGATCTGTCCATGAGTTGGAACACATGGGTGAGATTGGGAGCCCATCGGCATATCAGGGTTCGTTGTTTCGCGAATCATGAAGACAAGGCACCTGGAGCATTTGAAATCGAGAAATATCGAGAAGCGGCGAGGACCGTCCATTCTTCGAGATGCGTGGCCGAGATCGAGGCATTCGGGAAAGTTCTGGAAGGAGAGTCATCCATCGGGAAATCGGGGTTCGGGGAATCGTGAATCCTGAGGACATATGTGCTTCGGCATTGGAAGGTCTGAAACCCCGATAGGAGGTATGACTATGGTCATATAAGGGGAGGTCGTGTGAACCACGAGTCTATCCCGGAAGGCTAATGGGAGTTAGAGCGCATCAGCGTTTGGAAGCCCAAAACCCCGAAAGGATCTGGACCATTAGATCTAGCTCGTCGAGGATCGTTGGATCACGTATAAGAAACCGTGTATCGGGTTTCGGGGATAGGAGTGACAAGAGGTTGGGAGTCACTGCATAATGAAGTCCCGGGTACCGAAAGTCCTGAAAGTCCCAAAAACTGAAGTTTCAAAATAAAAAATAAATAAATAAAAACCCAAAAGTGCAGAGTCGAACGAGAGCTCAGAAAACCCGTTGGAATCGAAATGTATTTTGTTCTTGTTCGTATTAGTTATAAATGTTGTGGATTGTTCATGAAGTTTTGATGGCCTGACAAACTTCGAATTTAATTGCACAGTGCGTGTGCAGAGTTCAACGGAGGTCAGGACTCTAGTTAACCAACGCCGAGTATGGGGTGGGGAAAGGTGCAAATTACCCCTGAAATAGAAGACGAACAGGAAGGAAAGGATGTTAACCTGGGGGTCGAAGGATCGAACTCCAATGGGCATGGAAAAGAGAAGGATAAGGAAGGACACATAATGAAAATAATTGAAGAATTGCAAAGAGAGGCTAAGGCTCGCCGAGTTGATAGCCGAAAGCTCGTGAAAGTCAGGGATCGACAGGGTGAATTAAACTTAAAATTTTTGAAGAGCCTGGAAAGAATAGAGAAGAAACTTGAGAAGGGAAGAGACTCAAGTACGATGGAGAGTCGCAGAACCCATGGGAGAAGAAGTAGGTCGAGGAGTGGTAGCCGACATCTTAGTCGCTCCCAAAGATATTCTGATAGGGAGACACACAGTAGTTCAAGTCTGTCCCCTACCAGAAAACATCGAAAATCTAGAAAGGAGGAATTGAAAGGGGAGATGAACAAGATTAAACCTCCAACATTCGATGGAGAATATAAGGAGGAAGATGTCGAGACATGGTTACTTGGCATGAAGAAATACTTCCAACTGCAGAATTATTCTGCCCATGCAGAAGGAAGAATTGCAATGTACCAACTGAAAGGAAAAGCATCCATGTGGTGGGATCAGTTTGTGCAGGTGCAGTACATCAAAGAGAAAGAGGTCCCTTGGAAGGAATTTAAGAGGTATTTCGAGAAGAAATACCTGACTAAAAGATACTATGACAGAAAGATGAAGGAGTTCTTCGAACTCAAGTTGGGAAGTATGACTATTGATGAGTATGAACAAAGTTTTCTGGAACTGCTGAAGTATGTTCCATTCATCAAAGACGAGGCTGTCAAGATTCAGAGGTATCTGAGTGGACTGCCACCTTCCATTGGTGACAAGATTCAATATGATGATCCTAAGACTATGGAAGAAACAATAAGAAGTGCGAAATGCTTATACGAACAGCAAAGAGAGAAGCCTACCTTTCGGAAGGCTTGGGATGACCAGAAGAGGTTTAAGAAAGAACAAAGGCAGAAGGGAAACAGGCCTCCCTTTTTCAAGAATGGCCCTGGGGAACAGTCATCCTTTAGAGACCCCGGGAAAGTTGAAGGGAGTGAGCAGATGCCAAGGCCTCCACCTATGGAGTGTTGGGGTTGTAAAGGGAATCATAGGTATAGAGACTGCCCCCACAGAAAAGACAAAGCAAGAACTGTCCATACTGTTCAGCAAGCTGAAATAGTGGAGGATATGGGCAGTAGAATGTCGAGAATCTACGCGGCCCTGGACAATAAGCAAGAAGAATTTCAATTGCACATGATTGAAGTGGAAGGTACGATCAACAATCGACCACTTGTTATTTTAATTGATTCAGGGGCTAGCCATAGTTATGTAGATCCTAGAGTGGTGGAAAGTTTGCATCTAACGAGGAGCAAACATGAGAAGTCTTGGTTAGTGCAATTGGCCACAGGGACCAAGAGGAAGGTCACTGAATTGGTTAAGTCATGTTCAGTGGACATGAAAGGAATGAGCACTAAGGATGAATTGAACATTCTGCCTTTAGGCTCATACGATTGCTTAATTGGGATGGACTATTTGGACCAGCACCATGCCCTTCTGGATTGTCATAACAAGAGGTTCACATGCCTGAACGAAGAGGGATATCAGGTAACAGTCCAAGGAATTCCCAGAGGCATGGCTGTGAGTGAAATCTCAGCCATGCAGCTGAAGAAATGTTACCGGAAAGGCTGTCAATTATTTGCAGCTCGGGTGGAAGAAGCATCCCAAGATGTAGTATCGAATCTGGAAGACCACGAAGTACTCAAAGAATTCAAGGACATATTTCAGGAGGTACCTGGA
>ML854001.1:17264-29232 GCA_009831015.1 Picea engelmannii
GTTGCATACATGCTTGCATTACCTGCATCTATGACTGTACATAATGTGTTTCATGTTTCACTGCTTAAGAAATATGTACCTGATGCTAATCATATTATCGATTGGACTGTGATTCAGGTGGAACCAGAAGGTGTCCTGCAAGTCCATCTTGTGCGCATATTGGACAGGAAAAGAAAACAGCTCCGGAATCGAGCTATAGAGCTTGTAAAGGTCCAGTGGACCTGGTACGGTTCTGAGGACGCGACATGGGAGCATGAAGAGGTTATGCGGGCAGAGTACCCGCATCTTTTTGAAGATTTTGAAAGGCTTGCAGAGACAGTGTAAGTTGCACTGAGGACAGTGCAAAAATAAGGGGAGGGGGATTGTAGTGTCCCCAAGGCCGAGCCCCGTTGTAAACCAAGTTCTGAAAGGAATTTTGATTATGTTTTATAGGCTGGTGAGCCAAGTTTTTATAAGCTGGAGACTTATGTGTTTTTTAGGCCAGGGAGCCTAAGTGTTGAAGGCCAGGAGCATGATGTTGTACTTGTATGTATGCAGAACGTTTAATAAATATAAACACCGCCAGGTGCAGACCGACAACGATGAATGAGTGAAGGGGGACTAAGCATCCACAGAGTGGGCAAGGAATTAGGGGTTGGAAGGTGGGAAAGGGGCTAAGTGTTGAGCCTGGGGGCTAAGCCTGGGAATAATATTTTAATAGTATTCCAAAAAGACATGTGCATTTTGTGTTTTATCCTAAGTTTTGGCAAGGGAGGACGTACAAGGGTGATGCGTACTGGTGGAACGCATGCAGTTCCATGGGTGACAAGTGTCAACCCTGACGCATGCGAATAAACGGCCAGGGTGAGCCATGAGAAAGGTTCTTCCTCCTCCATTCGACCCTCGGACTACCAGAAGGTGAACGGGTCTGACTCCTGCAGAAAAACTCTCGTGCATCCTCTGAACCGAAAAGGCGTGTATCTGTGTTTGTTCCAGGATAGTCGGTACATCCCCTTTCTGAACAGTTCGAACCTACGTTGACCCCTACGTGAATTGTTTGTCACGCATCCCCGACAACCAGAGAGTGAGTCTATCCTGTGTTGGCGGATTGGGAAATAAGAAGTGACCTGCCATTGTTGAACATGTTGGAAAGCGCGTGTCTGTTTTCCCCGTGGGTTGTTGTGACCACGCAGTGCTGGACTGTGTGGGGTCTTGTTGGCCAGTGGTACAACGCTCTCTCCAGGTGAGAGAGGTGATTGAAATTGGTAGAACAAGTTGTTGGCCTATGAGCGACTCTCTCAAGGTGAGAGAGTGCACGGAGGAAGGAGAGGACTCCTGGAAAGAACCCTGTAGTTGCCACAAAGCCCAGAGACTTCTAGTCCGGCCTGTTCCTATAACCCAAGGCAAGGGAGATTAGAAGCCGAAGGATTGTCCAGGTGACAGAGAAGGTGTATTCTCCTGGGGTGGAACAGGCATGTGGGGAATGAGGGTCTGTGGGCAGTGAGTGTGGGAGGTTCCTGGGAGAGAATTCCTTCCTTGTGGTTGTGTGTTGTTTTCCCTGTAACCTCAGCTAGCCTAGTATTCCTTGTCTTGGGGTGGAGCTTAGTCCCAGCTCGGGGGTGACCCACTGCTGAGTTGATGAGCAGTGTGGTCTAAGACTGGGAGGTTCGTGGAAGGCCTACACTTGGTTGGTGGATTCTACCACTGTTAAAAGATAAGTATCTGATTATGTTTTAATCATGTTTTGCATGACTCTACTGCTTATGTTATCATGATTTCCGTTGTGTATATGAATTAATATGAAAATCTAATTGCTCTCTGATTATGGCAGTGATTCATATGAATGCTCTGTGTTGAATGTGTTTATTGTTTAAATGCATGTGGGTTAAATAACATCTGTATGAGTTATGTACAAAGTGGTGTTATAGTCTTCTTTTAAGAGCGATTAAACCTTAGTAGTAGAAAAGGTGTGCTACACACCTAGTCTAGTCTCTCGAGAAGTTACGGGAGTGAATTTCCACCTATCTGAGTTAACTAGTCTATCAGTCTTCAATTAATTGACTGAAACAGAGTGAAGTGAGGAGGAGATTAGGGAATCGTTGTTGGTCTCCAGTTTTGATCATGTTTTTGCCTATATTATATTCCAAAGACCTCCATTTTTATACCCAGTACCACCCCTTTTGGCCTTGTTTTGGCATAATTGACATCTCCCTACCATTCAATGGGGCTACTTAAGGTATCTTTACGTTTCAAGCTATTTTTATGCATTTTGATGCTTTAAATTGATATTGGAACTAATGTCGCTTGGGTTAGGTACCACTTCTATTTTTGGAACAGGATTACCAGTACCAGGTACCGACTCGTACCCCGTGGAGATACCAATGAAGCCGCTCAAGATCTGTGCGTTATGGTCAAAATGGGAGACAGAGAAATTCACATGACAGATGGAGTCATCGCCCACAGGATGATTGGAGGCATAATGATAAAACTGAGTCGTTAATTCTTCATCGTTCACACTTCATGACACTACGTGTCACGAGGATGTGAATACCGTTTTAAAATTGATTCCAAGCTATTTTCGGATCGGGGATCCGTTTGTCTTGATGTATTTTTGTTTTAGACTGTTATGAAGGAGGATTTATATATAAACAGGAGGTCACTCCTAAGACGGTTGGATTATGTTATGTTATGAACACACATTTCTGAATAAAAACTGTTGTTGCGTTATGTTACTCGACTGGTATACTATTTGAGTATTTTCTTCTGAGTTAATGGAATGTGAAGTATACACAGTGATTGCATAGAATGATATAGTTGGTTATGGTTATTCCTTACAGCGTTTGTGCCGTTTGGTTGGGCCCGCCAAACAGGTGCAAGTCGTTGCTTTACTCTGTCATAGATTTAGTTATTTCAGTGTGTTAGTGTTTGCTTACATGATAGCTTAAAGTTTCAGAATTAACTCATTCAAAATCGTGTTTATTTATTCTTCAACCGAATCGTTCCAGCATAACTGATATCTTTTACGTTGATGAGTATTGAATGCATAACTGGTTCCTGTAGGGTTTAGCGCATGAACTCGGTTTGATTGGTTTCTAGTTTTCAATTCGAGCATAACTTAGAGTTTGAATGAACTTTGCTTTGTTAGATAGTTAGTTACCCTGCTTAATTAGAATAGTTAGATTACAGTTAAATTAGAGGAAGCTTCTGGTACCAGTAGGGTAAGTAGGATATTTCTCTGTTTTCCTGTAGACAGATTTAGATTCATTTTTAATGTTCAGATTAAATGCATTTTAGGAAAGACTCTTTTTGTCATGGATTGAATCGAAATGGTGATGATAGATGATTAAAAGTAGTGGTGGAATAATCTTGTGAAATCACACTTCTGCATGGAAATAGAAGCACCCGCATTTAAGCATAGGATTGTTTTCTGTTAATAACTTAAATAGGAAATGCTAAGTTTCAGGATAATCATTAGGATTCAAGTTCTCAGAGTGAGTTTGTGTTTTCTTCTAAGGATAGCATTCAGATAGCGATTAGAGCCTTACCCGCACATACAGTGTAGCAGCTCAAAGTTTACCAACCCTGGTTTGACAATTTAATGTTTCAAGTCATTCAAATCTTCAATTTAGCAGCCTGACAATCGTGAGTAATGCACTAGTTTGGTGATGTTCCCAAGGACAATGTGCATTAGTTGGTGATGATCCCAATGTTGCATGGTGATAATACCAATATGGCATCTAGACTCCACTCAACTGATCAAACTGAAGTGTGAACTAAAGAGAATATTCCCCTAGAGGAATATTCTCCCTAAATGATAGGAGATTGAATAATGACCAATAAACATAGGAAAAACCTTAGGAAAAAGAAATCCTAGGTGTGTGCGAAGTAACTCCAACACCCCCCCTGAACATCACTATGGTGAAAATAAAGAATGGGTCCTGACAACGACGCCATGTTAGGTTCCCAAATACAAAATCTACACTAAAATAAATGAGGAAAGAGGGAAAACCTCATGGGAAAACTCCCCCTCAAAGTACTATGTATGTAAAAAGAAGAATTGGCAGTTGCTATGCAATTGTGTCCTTCACTCCAAGATGACTGCGAAGAGAATGAAACTTTTTCTCAGTGAAGATCTTGGTGAAGATATTTGCAGTCTATTATGCTGAAGGACAAACCTACAGGTCGATAATCTCCTTGTGTAATAAGTCCTAGATGTAGTGCATGTGGATCTTGATGTGCTTCGTCCGCTGCCTCTGAACTGGATCTCTGCAAAACTTCAGAGTTCTCTGGTTGTCACACCAAATGACAATCGGCTGATGAAACTGAATTCCCAACTCAGTGAGAAAATGTTGTAGCCACATAGTCTGAATGGTTATGTTAACTACCCCTCTATACTCTTCCTCGGCTAAAGATATAGCAATAGCAGCTTGTTTCTTGCTCAACCAACAGATAGGCCCAGAACCAAGACTGAGTGAGTAACCAGATGTGGACTTGCGATCAATGTTATCGCCAGCCCAGTCAGAATCAATGAACCCGATGAGGTCCAATGTAGAGTCTGTTGAATAGTGAATCCCAAAGGTGTTGGTGCCCTGTATGTATCGAAGGATACGCTTTGAAGCCTTCCAATGTAGCTCATGTGGTTCCTGCATGAACCTAGAGACTGCTCCCACTGCATAGGAGAGGTTCGTTTTGGAGTGTGTGAGATACAACAATCTCCCCACTAGTTGTCTATACAGTGTGTTGTCAACCAGTGGAGTGTCCCTGCCATCCTCAAGTCTGACTCCTGATGGGAAAGGAATCGGGGCAGACATGCATTTTGTCATGTGAAATCTCTCAAGGAGATCTTGTGCATACTTAGCCTAAGATAGTTTGATGCCCGATGCATCATCACTGATATTGAGTCCAAGGAAGAAGTGTAGAGGACCCATGTTCGTCATCAAGAACCTGTCATGCAGAATCCTCTTGACTACAACAATCATTGAAATCGAGCAACCAGTGATGAGAAAATCATCAACATACAAAACTAGGAGTAGAAGTGAATCAGTCATCCTAAGCATGTAAACATTCAAGTCTGAATTACAACGTACAAATTTCTGTGACAACAGGTAGGATTCCATCTTGGCATACCCTGCCCTCAGAGCCTCCCTAAGGCCATAAAGAGACTTCTTCAGTCGACAGACCAAAGATGAATCATAAATCCCTGAGGTTGCTCCATATATATCTCCTCAAAGAGATCGTCGTGAAGAAATGAATTATCTGCATCCATCTGATAGACTTCTCATCCCTTGGATGTTGCAATGGAAAGTGCCAAACATATGGAATCCATCTTTGCTACTGGAGCGAAGGTCTCATCATAGTCAATTTCATGCACCTGCTGAAAGCCTTTGGCAACTAGCCTGGATTTATATCTACTAATATGTCCATCTGATGCGCTCTTGGTCCTATAGACCCATATGCACCTAACAAGTTTCCTTCCTGAAAGAAGGGGAACCAGATCCCAAGTCTGGTTCTCGAGGACAGAGTTGTGCTCTTCTTGCATGGCAAATTCCCAAAAGGGATTTCCAGCAGCCTCTCCATAAGACTGTGGATCTGAAGACTGAACCAAGAAAATATGTCTGGGAGGCATCAGTTCAATGGAAGTGAGTGTAAGAGGAGGCTCCTCGAAATCATATTGAATCCTCCTAGTATCAGCTGGATCCCCAACAAGATACCCCTCATCTTGAAGAGTAGTCTTGGCCCACTTGGGCCTCTGCTCTCGCTCTGCATCTACATCTGGATGCACTGACTCTGCATTTGACTATACTAACTCAGTATCTGGATCATTTGAATCCTTTGAATCAGAACTCTCATCTGAAGAAGATTCGACATGTGCATGCTCATCATATCTGACAAGTGGAAGAACAAAAATGTCTACATGCGGTTGCTGAGGTACATGCGAGACACTTTCCTCGAATTGGACACTTCGTTCAATGATGAATCCGTCCGAGGAAAGATCAATGAGTTTGTATCCCTTCACACCATCGAGGTATCCAACAAAGATACACGCTGTGCTATGTGGATTAAGTGTTTTCCTCTTCTCAGAGGGAATCCTGGCCCATGCACGTGAACTGAAAATACGAAAGTGGTTCACTTCCGGTTTGAGGCCGCTCCAAGCCTCGTAGGGGATATTATCTTTGACAGATCTATGGGGAGATATGTTTTGGATGTAGGTTTCACAATTAAGTGCTTCATCCCATAATCTCTGTGGAAGTGAATTTGCATGTAGCATGCAAGATGCCATCTATTTTAGAGATCTATTTTTCCGCTCAGCAACTCAGTTTTGTAGTGGAGTATAGGAACCATGTGTTGCAACTGAATCCCTGTCTCATGAAAAGATTATGTTTCTCATGGTTAACATACTCTCCCCCGTTATCATGTTGAAGGATTTTGATTTTCTTTCCTGATTGTGTCTCAACAAGGGCTTTGAAATCTTTGAGGTGTTGAAAGACCTCTGATTTTTTCCTGAGAAAGTAAATCCATGTGAAGTGTGAAAAATCATCAACAAAAATGAGCACGTACATTGTTTTACTAATTGATGGATGCGGAAAAAGGGCCCACGATGTCACTATGGATCAGATCTAAAGGAGATGAATCCCTCTGAGTCTTTCCTTTGTCGAATTTCTCTTGAGGGTATTTTCCAAGAACACATCCCTCACAAATTCCTTTGGAGAAGTGGATGTCGGGTAGGCCATCAACCATTCCCTGCTTGCTAATTTGTTGCATATATCTAAAATTTAAATGCCTGAACCTTTCGTGCCATATCATACTGCTTTCATCAGCATGGGTAAGCAGTAATGCAGTATCTGGTTAAATAAATTCAGAAAATGTGTAGAGTCTATATTGATAATTTACCTCACCGGTAGCAACCCTGGAATTGGTTTGCATGTCATAGATATCCACTGCATCAGGTGTGAATATGACTCTCTTTCTAGTGCCGGAGTTTGTCCTCTGATACACGGAGAGAAGATTGACCGAAAGTTTGGGAACGTGCATCACATTCTCAAAGCTTTTGTTTGAGTTCAATTCTTCTTTTGTTAATGACCTCGACTGGAGAGTTGTCCCCCATCAGAATAGGAATTCCTTTGCATGCATCCAATAAAGAAGACTTCATTTGTGGCAGCCATTGGTGTGATGCTCTTGAATCTACAATCCAAGCATCGGGAGAGGAGTTGATGGCAATCAAAGCATGGCTAGAATTGTCTTTCTTGGGATTTTGATCTTTTGGCTTCTTCTTCTTAGCACCCTCAAGGATGTGATCTCCAAAGTTGTTTTGCTGAAGTATTTGGGTCATTAGATCTATCTGTTTCTGCATACATGCGGATTTTGGATGGAATCCCTTATGGCAGTAAGTGAATTTCTCTCATTTTCTCCCCTTTCCACCTTTGGATCCGGAGGCATCGTTGAAGGGTTTTGAGTACCCTTCCTTCTTCGAATTTGCATGTGCTTTCCTTTTATCTTTGTCTTTAGATTTCTGATATCGATGATCGTTTCCATATTGCACATTAAGTGCATGTGCCTTTGGGCCTTTGATTTTTCCCATGTTGATGAGCTTGTTCTGCTCTTGTATCAGAGACTCGATAAAGTCCTCAAGAGAGGGCATCTTCTAGGTGGCTCCAGAGGCAAATCTAACTAAATGAAATGTGGATACAAACATTGAGTATTATCGACCAAGTTTGGAGAGAATGGTGAAAACCATTTGTTTCTCCTCAGATTTGTCAACCCTGCAAGCCTTGAGTTGCGACAACAAATCCTTATATTTAGTAAAGAAATCTTGGAGATTGTCGAAGCTTTTTGGATCCAATGTGAGCAATTCCACCTCGATCATGTGTCCCCTCATCTCCATGTTTACCAAAAAGCGCTTCCATGGTGTTCCAAGATTCACTGGGGGTTTTAGAGGAGGATATGTGAAAGAGGAGTTCAAGAGAAATGAGACTGCAAATTGTTTTGAACGCTTCATCCATTCGATTTAGATACTTGGATTTTTCTATGGTTAATGTTGGTTTTGTCTCTATGTTCATGGTTAACTTGTACAATCCTCTGCTTCGAAGATGCCTTATCATCTTCTCCTTCCATGCAAATAAATTATAAGGTGTAAGAATGAATTCTTTTGAAATTCCATTTTTCCACCGTCTTCAATCTTTGGTACCTGCAAAAATAATTTGGTGTCTTTTCCCTAGTAGTTTGTCAGCTCTGATACCATGTAAATGTGTTCAACCTGCACATAATAGATCTAGTTGGGAATTCACAAACACAGTTGCCAAGAAAATAGAAGAAAAGAGAAGCAGGAGAGACAGAATGGAAGAATTCTCATTAACCAAATGAATGAATGATCATTTACACATTATATACTCTGTATAACTCAACCAATGTGTACTGGAGGAGAAGAAAATGCGCCATAGTGGTGGCCTAAAGTGATATGTACACACACCAACAGTGATGGGAGTAAAATGCCACCTAGTCTAGTCTCTCTGGCAATTACGTGAGTGAACTACCACCTGGTTGAGTTAACTAGTCTATCAGTCTTCAATTAACTGACTGAAACAGAGTGAATTGAGGAGGAGATCAGGGAATCATGAGTAATGCGCTAGTCTGGTGATGATCCCAAAGACAATGCGCATTATCTGGTGATGATCCCAATGTTGCATGGTTATAATACCAATGTGGCATCTAGACTCCACGCAACTGATCAAACTGAAGTGTGAACTGAAGAGAATATTCTCTTAGAAGAATATTCTCCCTAAAATATAGGAGATTGAATAATGACTAATAAACATAGGAAAAACCTTAGGAAAAATAAATCATAGGTGTGTGTGAACTAACTCTAACACTATGGATAGACACAGTTTTTTTTCTATTGGATGGCATTGTTCTGATTGTCACGGAGACTACCACTAGTGTTGGAGATGATTGTCAGCTAGATGGATAGTCAGTGTGATGATGGGCAGATATTCTCTAGATGGAGAATGGTCCAGGAAGGACAAATTGTTGGTGGACAGACATTCTTCATGTGGAGGATGGCCCAGGTTGAAATATTGTTGGTGGGCAGACATTCTCCCTATGGAGAATGGTTCAGGTTGACAGATTGTTGATGTACTGTGGACAATGATTCTTCTAAGACGTATGTCCGGATTAGAAGAATGGTGTGTCTCCCTGAGTTCACAGTAGTAACCAGAGTGGAGAGATTGGTACAGGACAAACATTTTCCTTGAGTTCACAGTAGTGGTCGGAGGGAAAATGGTCCAAGATAGTCATTCTTCTAGGACATATGTTCAGATTAGAAGAATAGTCCTTGTAGTCCATGGCGTGGCTTCCAGCTTCTGTTGGAATAGTTATTCTTCTAGGACATATGTCTAGATTAGAAGAATGGTTCTTGTATCACTCTGTGGAGTGAGTGACTTATTCAACATCATGTCCGATTACTCAGATGGAGTATGGCTTCGAGAGATGATGCAGTTGATGCTATCAGATGATATTGATAGTGATGATGTTGCTCATGAATTGATCTACGTGATCATGAGATAGCATATGTGGCCATGATGATGCTACCGGTTGAATGGTCTGTTTGTGCTCAAGACCATTTCCTTTAATACCTCCCTAGCTAGGAGGGAGTGTTGATATTATGGTAGTTGCGGGAGGTATTAACCTCCATGTGTAACCTTTGACAAGACTATAATATTCCAAAAAGCAAGAGAACCCTAAAACATTGGATAATAACCCTAGAAGACAAGTCGGCTCAAGATAATATTTAATATTGAGTTATTAGCCTCCAGAAAGAGAAATCGGCCCTGTCAAGTGAGATAGAGCAGTATAAATAGAGGTTGCTAGAGCTCATTTGTCACTCTTACTCTCACAACTGCATAAGACTAGTGGTGCGCAAGTTTGGAGAGGGAATGTTGCTGCAACTGGGATTTTGGCTTTTGGTTGGACTTTCTCTTGGTTATGATTTGGACTTTCTGCTTGGTCTTTGGTTATTCTTGCTTGGTGTGCTAGCCTTGGAGAAAGGTGCGCTACCTTGGTTGGCTATTGGTCTGCTTCCAGAATTATTCTATCTGTCAAGATTAAGGTGCTCGGGGGTGGCCTTTGTGCCTATGGTTGGGTGACAATATTGCTATATTGTCTATGGAAAAACAAGCACATCTCTTTATTTCTAACAATTATCATGATCCATTTATGTTGATTTCACAATTTCTTTGGTTACATTAGTGTGTTTGATGCATAAAAAATGTTCTCTTGTTGGAATGTCGACCATGTCCATTAAGACAACACATGACATTGGATTGTCAAACTTAATTGATACTCCATTGTTATGATATAAACTAGAATTGACCTCACTTTAATTTGACTAACACATCTTTCTACTCAAACTATTAACCGACAAACTCTCTCAACTTGGGATGTACCTACTTCTAAAGCTCTTTAAGTCTAGTATGCCCAATTACATCAATGTTTAGCAAACTCCTCTTCATCTTAGATTCAACCTTTACAACTTTCAACATAAATGGACCCAATAATATCATAATACCATATACTCAACACATTTTTTATATTCATATTTTAAAATGTCCTTAGCAACTTCAAATTGACTTAGATTTGACTTAGATTCAAACTATTATTAGTGTCTAAACTTGTAAACACAATCTTGATTTTGTATTCAAAGCCTTTCATAAACCACAGACTTGTACACTTATACGAAATTTATAGACTTCAAGTTCATAAAATTAAGATTGGATGGATCAATCCACTCATCATTGTCTACTTCATTAATAATAAGATCATCTGGGTTTTTTCAGCTACCCGACAAACCAACAAAGTATAGGTTTAAAAGAAATGATCCAAGCAATTTTGAATCTGTGCATTTCAACAATAGTCTCTATTTAGATAAATATAAAATCGTTAAGGTTATAAAGTTCCCTAGTACAACATATGCACCTCAAATAATATGAAGTACAACACAAGTGGCAATTATAAATTGCCAGCAACCATGACTCCTTGGTTCCCTACAAACAAATATGGCCTAAAAAACACTCTCAGAGATCATTCATGACAGCAGAATCGAAGATTTTTCTATATCATTCATAATACCAGATTTGAAAATCTTTCCAGTCAAATGAAGATAAGAATATTGTTGTTATATTTTTCACAGAGAGATTTTGCTCCAAATCCTAGTGTTGTTTAGAGAATAACACTTGGGATGAGTGTTCCAACGAAGAGGTAACACGATGGGCCATTTTCTTGGCACCATTCCTACATGATCATAACATGACTTCTTGATTTTCTAGACTTAATATTCATTTTTGGATGTCGAATTTGGATGTGGATTTTCAAATTCATCTTAATTTTTGACAACTTTATATGAGTTTTGGCGGCATTATATATTTCACCTTCACCTTCAACATGTGAAGGCGAGGCCACCTACAAGAAGCGACCTGACAGTGGTCAAAATGTCAAAATATCATGTCTAAAATATGTCAAGGAAGTCATGTTAGAAAGGTTTTATCAGTCACGTTTAGGTTATATGTTAAACAGTCACATGTTATTATGATTTGTAATGAAAAATATAATGAAATATTTAGACTCGGAAGAAGGTGCCCTTTACAGCCTAAGTTAATGAAATGTTTTATATTTATTTATGAATTTAACATTTATAAATCTAAATAAATAAATAAAAGATGAGGTCTGAAATGTTAAAAAAAACATTAATTACTTATATATATATATATATTAAGTAGTCAGGTAGCTGCGAGCAGGTCTCTTGTTCTACAAACAAGGGGTTTCATATATCAATTGGGTGCTTGGCTAAGCAGTGACCTTAAAATTAGATTATTTTCATCATCATTATGATTATTATCTATAAATTGTCCAAAAGGATCAAATCCATTTAGGTGTAAATTTTTTTATTATTTAAAATAGATCTAGGATTGTTGTAGTCTCACTCAACTCAGAAGAACAA
>ML854002.1:0-10411 GCA_009831015.1 Picea engelmannii
TATCTTCATCATTCATCTTCATGTCACGAAGTTCATTCTTCAGACTCATTACTTGTCCAATGTTTCTGACTGAGAAGAGATTAGTTAGGGAATCATACATCTTCTTCGATGAGTCAAGATGGGATATGTAGGGTATCAAGTGGTCTTTTATGGAATCCACTATGATACTCATGGCATTGATGTCAACGTCTTTGAACTTCTCCATAGCTGCAACATTCTGTGATTCCTTCTCTTCTCCTTCTTTGAACTCTGGCTTCACGGTCTTTCCTTTCACAATGTCCAATACTTTATTCTTAGAAAGGATGAGGTCAATCCTTGTCTTCCAGGCTCTGAAGTTGGAGGCTCCTTCTAGCTTGTTCTCAGACTTCATAGAGTTCGTCATGGCTTGCTTGACTTGGTCAAACCCTAGATTTGACTAGAAATCCAAACTTCACGTCTTGGCCTTCTGAGTGTATTAGGAGATGCACTAGGCTATGGCACACTGATCTATTCAGATATTAGGTCAATCTCGTCACTTAAGGTGCCTCAACAAGAGGTTTAGGGTTTCTGCAACTCCTACTGCTCGTAACCCTAGCTGCAGTGGTTTTGGAAGTTGCTCCTGCTAGTAACCCTGGCGACAGTTCTTCAACAAGATTAATGTCTACCAGTTATGTTTCCTTCCAGCATTTCAGGCTGACTGAAGGGGTGTGGGCCCATAACCTGTTAGAATATATATGATGGTGTGCTCATTTTACCACGACGATACCCTCGTCTCCCAACCACAGGCCACAACCTCCCTCCGATAACCTTAACCTTGACATGATAATTCCTTCGGAAGCAAACCCTAGGCTAGATAGTCAAACAAAGAGAAACACATCTCTCCCCAAGAATAGTGCATCACAAAAAGCTGATCAGATAGTCCAAACCCTAGCTAAGAGATATCCAAGCCAAATACTAAAACTTGTTGTTGTTGCAGTTGCACCTGCAACCCTCCTCCAAACCTATGCACCAGCTGGAACTGTAGTGCGTACCAACTGGGAAAATTGTAGTCCTGTGATGTGACAAATGAAAAAATGGTGCCCTGTATTTATAGTAATCCTGCAAGTTTACTGGGGCCGACTTCTCCTTATGGGTAGGTGTCTGTTCAGTATATTATTATTAATTCTCACCGATTTGTTCTCTTACTAATAGCCTAATATAAATTATATTCTTGAGACGACAAGGCTTCTAGGGTTATTATCTAATTCATTAGGGTTTCTCTTGCTTCCCGGAGTCTTCTATTCTCGTCAGGTTCACATGTAGAGGTAAATACCTCCCGTAGCTACCATAATATTAACAGATTTATTTCTTGCAGGAGATTTGAACAAGAGGAGATCTACATTGGGTTATGTCTCACATGACTTCAAGGATCTATTGAGTAAGTTTGGACAAGTACAAGATAAGATGTTATGTGGTATTCAAAGTGTTGTGTATTTGACTAACAATCCAGCATACCAAAATGGGACAAGGAATCCTTTTGTAAGACATGTTATTGATGAATGTAGAGTGGTCCATATTGGGGAAAATTGTGTATACATGTTTACACAAGCAGTTCTATTAAATAAGTTGTGGTGGAGTTTGGCTTCTCTTGGCTTGCAAGAAAGGCAATGATTGAATTATTTCGAAAAGGTATCCGGAAAATTGTTTTCAAGGTGGAGATTGTTGGGTGGACATTTTCATAAACTATGTACATAACACTTATCCAGAAATACAATCTACATTATGTTTTCATGTGGAAACTTGCACTCTCAAACATACCTTTCAGTTAAAATTTGTTTTGGTTGTCATCAAACATGGTTGTCTCTATTAGAGGTTTTTTGAGTGTTTGGATTTCCATATGCTTGAAAATGCTTGTATGTTTTATGTTTAAATGTAGCATCCCAAGAAGTGCTTCACGAGACTTGTAAACCATTTCTCCATTGGTTGACTAAGCAATGAAAGATATCTTTCCCCTCACTTTGTCTTTGTTGTGTGTTTTTATATCATTCTCTATTTCTTTATTTATCAATTGGATTTTGCAAACTAAATTTTAACAAACTTAACTATTAGCATTAACACCAAATGAAAACAAAAATAATTTATAAAAAATGAACATATCAAAATAAAAACTTATACTTAATGGATACCAATATTATTATTGAAAATACACATATTAAAAAAACAATATAAATCATATTCCATTAATAAATATTTTTAATAATATTATAAACCCTATTTCAAGAACATAAAAAAGTTAAATGTATTCTATAATTATAAAATGATAAATGAGATTTCCTTTGATGTATCAACTTATACAATGTATTACATCTAAATGATGTGTGGGATATTTAATTATTATAAATACTAACAAAATTAATTCAAATAGATGAGTTTTATATGATATTATTGTTTTATTTTGTAATTTTTTTTCTAATTTTAAATTCAAAGTTAAATTTAGATTTATATTCTTCAAGTTAAATCAATTTGCATGATTGTATTAGTTTATTGTAATATAATAAATAAATAAATAATTATATTTGTGTAATTTTTTTTTTCTATTTTATTGTATTTTTTCAAATCAAGAGGGATAGGGTATGCATACTTTCCTAAACTTTAGTAGTCAAATCTATATGTGGAGGGGTTCTTTGTCCCACAAACAAGGGGTCTTATACACAATTTGAATCCCACAAACAAAGGGGTATCATACACCAATTTGATGTTGCCCTTAGCTATAATCTTAAAAATAGATTATTATTATTAAGAAAATGATATTTTAATATTTATGTTTGTTAACTTTTCATGCATTTCACAATAAAGAAGCTTACATTGCATGCTACTAAAAACTCATTTATCTAAACAATTATTTTTTAAAACAGCTCAAGTTAACAATTGATATTTATATTCCTCATTTATTTATTAAAATGATGTATATTTATCTCCTTCTATTATTTTTTATTAATATATTTAAATCCATTATTTTGAATTACATGTATAATGTTTCCAAATACTCCACACAATATGTAATATTGAGGCATCATGCATATACATCATAATATCTTATTATTTAATGTTAGGAGGAGGTGCATATACATTATTAGCTTCTATTCATAACAATATTTAATAATATACAATGTTATAATAACAATAATATTTTAGGGTTAGTTCAATTGGTATAGAACCATGTAAGGTCTCTGTCCCCACAGAGCCTTATAAAACATAAGTTAAAAAAAAAAACTGAGAGTAGATAAATGTTATTCTGTACAAATTAATCTTCAACATTTAACAATAATTCATCTAGCAGAAATTAAATTTATTAACATCATGAAAATAAATCACATAACCATCACATAACACAGCATAATCACTAAAATACATACCTCTATCTGATGCTAATTCCCAAATCTCTGGTTGTCCTCACTGCGGCTCTGCCCAAACTCTGCCCAAAACTGAATCTTTCCTCCCTCCCAGCTAGGAATAGAGCCTATCTGACTCCCTAGCTCCAGGATTCCATGAGGATTCCTGGCCCCCGAGCCCAAAACTCCCAGCAACCTAGTTCACCCCTATAACAGTCCACCCCAAACTCCAAACCATAAAAATATTCCTCAATAGAAAAATACAGTCCCTGCTCTCAAAATGCTCTCTTTTCCCCAAAGTTCCAAAAATACTCTTCCAAATGCTTCTGCCCCCTCATATCCTCCCCCATTCATTGCCTCCTACCTTCCTTTAATGACACCCACCTTATCCCTCCATTTAATACCTTATCCCTCATTCAATACCTTATCCCTACATTCAATACCTTGTCCATCCATTCAATGCCTTATCCTTCATATGTTAAGTTTTCTAATAAATAAATAAAAATTATTAAGCTTTTAATTCGTTACCCAAACCTTTAATGAGTCAATTAATTAATTAATTAATTAATCAATAGATATAATCAATTAATAATTAATTAATTAATTAATATTATTAATAAATAATCATTGTTTAACTAAAATACATTAGGACAGTTAATTATTTAATTAATTATACTTGATAAACCTTAAGTAATCATTTAATTAGGGTTGTTACATACCACCACCCTTCACGAAACTCTGTCCTAAAGTTAAAGTATTTTAGGATACAAGGGAAAAGAAACATGGTTCACACATTCCTAACAATTAACCGACATTATTAGTAAGTAAGCCAAGAAACTCATACACACTAGTGTACATGTGTAGCTAGTACATACAAGTCTCGTTCATGTACTAGTATCAATAACTATCATCTATATAATAATTTCCATATGCATCCAATCCATTCAACAAGAATATTCATTTTATAAAAGAAAATAAACCAATCAAATGTTTGTGAAATTATTTAATTATAATTGTCTAGTTCAACAATGTTATTTAGACAATTGTAGTTTAGTTACATAATTATGAATATTCATATATATACACATTTTTTTTTAGAAGGAAAAACAATACATTCCACCATAAGACAAATCTCCATACACTCTCAACTATTTCTACTCATCCTTCCTCCCTAACTTACTTCCATCTTCCATTCATATCCTTCCTCTACTGGACTATCTTGGAGCGTCAACTATATTGACCTAACTCCAAATAGAACCTGTAAGAGGAAATGTCACTATCTTGACCAAGCTTCCCCAGTAGGCAAATGACAATCATCATCACACATCTAGGGGAGCGTGAGATAACATCGTCCTCCTATGACTTCAGGTTTCAGATGATACATGGTGGGAAATGTCTCCATCCCTCCTAATCATAACTAGGCTCCATACCCTACAATGGAATATATAGTGGCACCGTGTTGCTAGGAGATTTGTCATCATCTATTCAGTTTTGGGCAGTCTCACCACCTGAAATCCTACATTGGTCCACATATCATAGCAATGCATCCAAACCAATATAATTTCACATACAAATATTCATACCATATTGTTTCTCGGCCAGTGGTCATGACATCCATTTTCATCATCATTATCCCTTGGCTATTTCATAGCCCATAACTTGCAGATTAGTCTGTAACACAAACTCATACATTTCTATGCATTATCATCATGTAATTTCATACCACCATAATTTCAATTTAGTATCTGTGTACCAACAACTTTAACATCAAAGTTTTAAAGTTAGAAATAGATATCATAATATCCCATAATTCAATTAACGACAACCATTCACAAAATTATCATTTACATAATAGATTGCATCATATCCAACATCATTCAAATAGAATTTAAACCTTCATAGGATTCTCATTCACACAATAGGTCACATCATATCCATCATCATCCAAATACATTTAAACATTCCTAAAGATTCATACATTTTAAAATTTCAAGTGTATGATTTAATAGTTTCATTGTGAATAGAAAATAAAGGTGTGTAGGCCTTAGGTAATCCTGGTTGTCTAAGTGAAAAGGTGGTGTTACATACACCCAACCTTTGAGAAACATATTCACAAGGTGGTCAAAAAAGTGAGGGAAAATCTCGTTGTAGTGTCTCGGTGTCTTCCCAAGTAGCAGATCTTGGACTATACTTGTCCCACTAGACCTTAACTTGGTCTACCAAACGGTTCATGAGCTGTTGAAGTCTATAGTCCAATATGTGTAACGGTTCTACCCCAATTCTGACCCAACTGTTACTCGGTCTTCTAATCTATCCCAACTCAATAGCGTTCACCATGGCCTTCCATACAGATCTTCATAGGGTGGCATTCCGATGGAGCTATGAAAACTATTATTGTAGGTGAACTCTACCAAAGATAGGTACTTCTCCCAATGGGTTTTATTATCCATGACATACATCCTAAGTATGTCTTCCTTGACTTGATTTACTCTCTTAGTTTTCCCATCTGTTTCAGGATGATAATATGTGCTTAAGTTCAACTGAATCCCCAATGCTGACTGCAAACTTGTCCAAAACCTGGAAGTGAATATGGAGTCCCTATCTGAAATGATATTCTTATTTATCCTGTGAAAATGGATAGCCTCACTTAAAAATACACATGCCACATCAGTGACATCATAAGTGTCTCTAACCGTGATAAAATGAGCACTCTTGGCTAACTTATCAACTATAAAAAAAAATGGCATTGTGTCTATGAGATGTGAGCGGAAACCCTACAACAAAATCCATAGAGATGACTTCCCACTTGGACATAGGAACATCATGTAGTTGTAGGAGGCCTATCGGGTGGTGGTGGTCAGCTTTCACGTGTTGACACTCTAGGCACTTGGCGACGAAATGGACCACTTCACGCTTCATGCCTACCCAGAAGAAGAGCTTCCTCATGTCTAGGTACATCTTCTTCACACCCGAATGTGCAGAATAAAGTGCTCTATGGGATTCCTTCAGTATGATGCTTCGAATATCCCCATCTTCAGGGATGTACATCCTTCCTCGATATCTCAATATTTCGTCTACTTTCAAACTATATCCTTCATACTTTTGATCTAATTTCCTCCCACTCTAGAGGTTTGAAGTAACCTCTAAATACCAAGTGTCTCCTTGGAGTTGAGCCAACACACATTCCCTCAGATTGACTTTTAAGGGTACCAGGGAGAAGACATGTGGTCTCCTACTCAAGGCATCTGTGACCACATTTTCCTTTCCCTTGATGTATGAAATACCAAAATCATACTCACTCATAAACTCACTCCATCGCCTATGCCTGGCATTCAGATCCCTTTGAGTGAAACTTTGATGGTATGTTTTGAGCTCAAAGTTTCGCCCCACAAGATAGTGCCTCCAAATTTTTAGAGCTAGCATTACAGCTGCCAACTCTAAATCGTGAGTAGCGTAAAGATCTTCACGTTTCTTCAACTTCCTTGACACATAAGCTATCACTCCTCTATCCTGTATTAGCATGGTCCCCAAGCCTTGCTTCGAGGCATCTGTGTAGACTCTGAAGTCCTTTTCCATATCCGACACTAGTAGAATTGCCGTACTAGTTAGTAACCTCTTAAGCTCAATGAATGCACTATCACATTCTTCTATCCATTCATAGTTGACCCCCCTTGTGTTGCAAAGTGGTGATGGGTTTCTCTATTTTAGAGAATCCTTCCACAAATCTTTGCTAATAACCTACTAGCCCCATGAAGCTTCTTACTGCATGAGCATTTTTTGGCACTGGCCATTCCATAATGGCCTTTACCTTTTTTGGGTCAACAAAGATTCCTTCACTGAAAATGATATGACCTAAATAGTGGATCTATTTCTAGAATAAGGAACACTTCGACAATTTCCCATACAATTTGTTCTCTCTAAGGTAGGACAACACCACTCGCAAGTGTTCCTCATGTTCTCTTTCATTCTTGGAATAGATGAGGATGTCATCTAGAAATACTTGTACAAAAAGGTCTAAGTACTTCTGAAATATGTCGTTCATGAGGCTCATGAATTCTATTGGCGCATTGGTCAATCTGAAAGGTACTATGATGAACTCGTAATGTCCAAACCGGGATTGAAAGGTAGTTTTAGGAATATTATCTTCCTTAATCCTCAACTGGTGATACCCTGATCGCAAATTGATCTTTGAGAATATCGCTACTCCCTTCATCTGATCAAAGTGGTCATCTATTCACGGCATTGGGTACCTATTTTTCACTGTAGCATGGTTCAAGTCTCTGTAATCTATACAAAATTGTAAGGAACCATCCTTCTTCTTTACAAAAATTACTGGTGCACCCCAAGGTGAGACATTGGGCCTTATTAGCCCTAAGTCCAGTAACTCTTTCAACTGCATTTGTAACTCACAAAGTTTTGGTGTTGTCATCCAATACAGAGTCTTGGAAATTGGTTCTGCACCAAGTTTCAGCTCAATAGTAAAATCAAGCTCCCTCTCAGGAGGAAATCCTAGTAACTCATTTGGAAAAACATCCTTAAATTCTGACAGTACCGGGTACCGATCCAAGGAGGGTCACTTCCTTTCATTCACTGCTTCAATGACATAAATTCAACACCCTTGCCTCAAGCATCGCTTAAAATTTATAGTTGATATAAAGCATAATGACACCTTTCTCCATACACCCTAGATCTCTACTGGCCTTCCTTCTTCGTCAACACAGAGCACCCTTTTTGTGAAACAATGTACCAAAGCTCGATGAGCTTCTAACCAATCCATCGCAATGATTAGGTCATATTCCCCAAAAGAAGTAACATATACCTTCAACCTTGTATTACACACTCCCATGTCTACTATACAATTATCAACACTAGGTCATACCACTTGTTTTTCCCCCGAGGCCATCTTGACTTGTTTAAAGTCATTGTGCTCGTAGGCTGCCAACCCACTCTTTTCTAATGCAGATGGTGAAATGAAACTATCTGTAGCACCATAATCAAATAAAATCTTTACATTGATATGATTTAGCATACCTGATGACTCCACCACCGTCGATTGATGTTCTGTCTGGCGATTATTAACTGTTGCATAAATTTGGTGGCTTCCACTTGCTCTTCCCATCGAGGCATTTCCTTATTTATGCACAAATCTTGATTGTAACACTGGGCAGTCATGCTAGTAATGGGGTCCTCCTCACCCCCAATAGGTAACACAAGATTGAACCTGTGCATTGTTCTACGAATGTCTCTGAAATGAGTTCCTTCCCTTGGAACCCTTGCCCCTACTAGCTGCTTTCTGAGATGGTCGTGGACCTGCTTGTGTCATTGGTGATGAACGGGATGTTGCACTTGCTGCCATTGAAATACCTGCAGCTACTGTCCTTGGTGTGACTCTATTACCATATGGAGGTGGCCTTGAGCCCCCTCCCCTGGGAAATGTCCTAGGGGCCTTCCCTACGAATCCAAGACGATGCGGAAAGGTCATCCTTGTATCTCTAGTTAAGTTCATGTGTTCCTTCGCATAACCCACACTTTCCACTACTTTTTCTACTGAAGACGATTTCCACATCCACACCATATCCCTTATCTTAGGGTCTAACCCATAGACAAAGTGTTTTGCCTATCCTTGGTCATTATCCATATATGAAGCATATTTGACCAATTCTATAAACCTAATCTCATATTCTTCTACGGTTATGTTTCCCTGTACTAAGGCATGAGACACTCCTACATGTTCTTCCTCATAGTAAGCTAGCAGATATTTCCTTCGGAACCTCTCCTCAAAAAGTTCCCAAGACACGGTGTCTGGGGTAAGATGCAATTGTCTTTCCAGGTTTCCCCACCAGTTCAAGGCACTGTCTCTTAACTGAAAAACTTGCTATCTTCACCTTTGAAGTGGACACATAGTCTCTTAAGGAAAAACACCTTGTCATGCCTTCCAACCATGCCTTGGCACATTCATTGGCACGACCCCCAACAAACTCCAGAAGTTTAATCTTCTGTAGCTCTCTAGTGATGTCTTCAGGTGGAGGTCCTCTTCCTGAATCCCTCAATGCTTTTGGATTACCCGTTCCAGATGGTGGGGGATCCACTTCGATCCCTATTGGTTGACGCCCCTTTAAAGTCTCACTTATGGTCTTCAAAGACCATAGTATGAGAGCTAGTTCAGGTGATGGTGGTGGCAGCACTGGCAGTCCATGTGATGATGCCCCCTTGCCTCGATTTCTTTGAGTCGTGACCATCCTTTATAATTTAACCTACATCAACCAAAGTTGTCAGGGTGAATTCAAGGATGTTTCACATTTGCGCAACTTAAACTAGAAAACAGGGTTAGGCATAAGTTTTTTTTTACTTGTTTGTAAACAAACATTACTCTATTTATGTTCTAAGGCTTTTGCGACCATTGTTTTGATCAGAAATTTCTTTCAGATTTATCACAAAATGTTTTCTTTATGATGAACCACACTAGTTTGGTCCGAAACGTCGAAAATAAAAAAACCTATGCAATAAATCCGAAAGAACTTTTTTATCAAGACATTACTCTCTTTAGGGGAGGTGGCTAGGTTAGGGTTAAGCATCTAAGCTTGGTTTCACTACCTAAGAAAACTACTGACTCCCTCGCCTGGTAGCTATGCTATCTTTGCACCATACTCACCAATTTCTCTAACTTTCTTTCCTAGTGCGCATGAATCCCCTCTCCCGCTTATCTTGGTCTAAGTCCTTATACTTTGCATTTAAAACTAATTAAGGTGATTTCCAACCTAATGTTGATGAAATGAGCCTAAAGCTATCCTTCAATGCTTGACGCGTAGTGCACTAAATAGTCTCCGTTGTGGGATCCTCCATGGTTCCTTAACGCTTGGTCTTGGGTGTTGGGATTTGGTTCTTAGCTCGTGGACTTGGAGATTGGGCCTCGGGTGCAATACTTTTAATTTTTCTTATTAAGTTAATCACCTTAGTTTTTAAACCTTAAAAACCTAAATTTAAATCTTTAATTTAAAACATATATAATAATTTAATCCTTTAATTTAAAATATATCTTTTAAATTATTCTTAAATTAAAT
>ML854003.1:0-15350 GCA_009831015.1 Picea engelmannii
TAACTAGAACTAAGTAAATGCATTCTACCAATTATTAAACATCAGAACATTCAACCAAGGAAGAGTAGAAGAACATATATTAACAAATTGTTGGGACAACAAATGGAACAAACAAGTTACACCCAACCATAGAACATAACAGACAATCTACTTGTTCCGTTCACCCCCTAGCTTGACCATGAATCCATGAGGGTGAACCTCGAAACTCCTCTTTCTCTATAGTCCTCTTTCAGATCCCAAAATTCTCCTTGCCTCACACTCAGAAGTAGTGCTCGTAACAACAAGTGACGTCCTTCTTCAGATCAAAAGTTCTCATTGCCTCACACTCAGAATTAGTGCTCATAACAACAAGTCCATCCTTTTTCTCATCATACTAGGCAACATCCTGACTCCTCCCATATGTTATATATGCAAAAGCATCTTGTGCCTAGGTCTTTTCCCTTTGGGAATTTTTGTAGCTTTACAAATCCTTGATTTTCCAGGGCTGCCCATGGTGAAAGTTTTTATTTTCCACTTGTAAAATTCATCCCTGAGGTAGTTCAAGCCCGTTCCCCTCTCATGGAGTCATGGTCAACTGATTTCAACCTGGTTGTTCCTCTTGTCTCTCAGGAATAAATATAAAAATTATTTGTTTCTTACAAGTGTCATAGTGAAAGAGTTGGTTGGGAAAATCAAATCTTTCCCCAACAGTAATAATAATAAATTACAATTAACTAAATTCCAAATTCGAAATTACCATAAATGGCAATAATTTTTCAATTTCAAATTTACCAAAAATGGAAATAAATTGCTAAGTATTTTCAGACTTCAATAATAATTTATTTTTTGGGATATTACACAAAATCTTTCAATCTTAGAAACAATTAGAATCCAAAATGGAAAATATTCAACAATAGATCAACCTTTACAAACAAACGAAGTACCTTTCTCAACAAGAAAATGATCTCTCCTTCTAGATCGAGGAGAGGAGATTCCAAGAGGAGACTTTATGGAGAAAAATATCTCGTGTTCAATGGCTCATTGAAGGGGAGTGAAAAACCAAAATTTTCCATCAATCGATGGTTCAACAAAGGAATGTTAATCACGTCACACATATAACTTCAACTCAAGGTAACAAAATCACATCTGAGCCCATAACCAGAACACAAATTTCACAATTTTCAGATCTGAGGAAAACATAGATCTCACAAATTTCATGAATTTCTCTGGCATATTCGTGATATGAAAACAAAATATCTGAGGCAGAAGTAGATCTGAGACAATAATCATCTCAACAATAATATCCTGAGTATTTGGATCTCCATGCATACCTCTTCTATGCAAATCTACTGGTGCAATTTCACCCACTCATATCCCATCTATGTGTCAAAAGATTGATGTGTGTCATTGCTTTTGAAGATCCTTTTGCGTGTATTTTGGTGGGAAGTTTTTGAACTGATATTAAACTATAAAAATCATTGCAAAAATATGTTTTCATATCGAGGTCTATATTGTGGACCAGATTGAGAACCGGATTGAGGACCAAATTGTGGACCAGATTGAGGACCAAATGAAGGACCGAATGGAGGACCGGAAATTGTTTTAACATAAATATGTGGATTTATAAGAATTTTAAACTTTTATCTTCATATTAAAGAGATTTTTTTTTTATTTTTAGACATTTGAGTTGTAATATTTTAAGTCGTTAATGACTTTAGCTCAAGGGGGGGCACATTTTATTACTTGTAAAAGGATATCTATCTTGTAAAAAGGGACAAACTTTGAAATATTTGATTGTAGTCTTGAACGCTCAGAAGTGGAGAAGAGTCCAGTAAAATACTCTTTCAAACTCCATTTCCAACGAGACTTTTAAAGGGTTAAGGCCAAGCCCTTAAAAGTACCTTTTTTGCATGGATTATGTACTCTTTCTTTCTGGTGCCTTGTGTCTCTCTTTTGGAGTTTTGTGGATTATTCAATTGCAAATCTTGCAACAAACCTGATTTTTAAATTAATCAATCTATTCACAGAATCAAATAAGTTAGATGGACCCAGGAATTACAAATCTTGGATTCGACACATGAAGAACACTCTGATCTATAATGAATTATGGCGTGATATATGTGATGGTGATACTGCTCGAACTAAGCCAACCAATGCTACTTCTTTATAAAAATGGATTTTGAAAGATGAAAAATAACTTTCTTTGATACGTTGTTCTATAACTGAAAACATGTTTGTTCATATTGATAATTCCAAGGATGCGTGGTCTGTATGGAATCTGTTAAAGAATATTTTGATACTCCTATTGCATCTCATAGAGTTGATCTTGAAATGAAATTTCTTAAACAAATATTAGCATACAATGGTGATGTATTAGAATACATTTCAAGGATTAAGAACATTCATCAGAAAATCATCAAAGGTGGTTTTCCTAAACTTGAAGATATTTTCCTAGTCTCCACTGTAATAAATGTCTTGCCTCCATCTTATAATCATTTTCTTGAGACTTTTCAAATAACTGATAAGTTATCAATTTTGAATTTTGATTCACTTAGTGAAATACTGGCTCAACATAGTAAATCTTTTGGAAAACAAAAATAATCAGGAGAAGATCTTCTTTTCACTAAAGCTGAAAGTTCCAAAAGAAGACGAAAATCATGTTTTGGAAATTTTCAAAGTTGGTCTTCTAATCCAATTTGTGGTAGAGTTCGTGGTCAACGTAGAGGTCGTAGCAATTTTAATAAAAAAAAATTCAAAGTAATCCTCCCAATAATAATGCACAGTGAGGAAGAGGCGGAAATTTCAGTCAAGTAAGATGTAAAATATGTTTAAAGATGGGTCATTATGAATCAAATTGTCTTACAAGAAATGATCAATTTCCAAAGTTTAAGAAGACATCAAATTCAAATTCTCAAAAATCATCTCAATATGTAAAAGATATGATAACCAGGATGATCAATTTGAATATTGTTTTTCAGCAGTTTAGCATGTATATCCATTTGAAAATGATTGGATATTAGACACATGGGCTACTCATCATATGGCTTATAACAAAGACTATTTGTGGAATTATAAAGATGTTCAACTAAATCCTGGAATGATAAATATGTTCAACTAAATCCCATTTATTTAGCTGATGATACAACTCATATACTTGAAGGAAAAGGTTCAGTGAAAGTTTTTGTCCCTGGAATTGGTGAAAAATGGATTTCAAATGTTTAGTATGTACCATTTTTTAAGAAACAATTGTTATCCCTAGTCACAATCAGACAAGATGGACATCAAATCTTCATGCAAGTTGGTTTGGTGAAGATTAATTCAGATAAGGATAGCTCGAAAACAATAATGATTGGATATGAAGACGGGAAGTTACTAAGAATGAATTAGAAAGGCATCCAAAGAAGGAAAAAGGTTGTAGCAACAATGAATTATGAAATGTCTTCATTCAGATTATGGCATTTTCGATTTGGTCACTTAAACTTTGATAGTCTCTTGAAACTTAAGTCCCAATATTTGGTAAAGGGTTTGCCAACTTTCAAGAAAGAAAATTCCAAGTGTGAAGCTTGTATTTTTTGGTAGCAAAAGCGAGAAGCTTTTCCAACCAGCTCATGGCAAGCAACAAAGTATTTGGAGTTGATTCACAGTGATATATGTGGTCCAATGGAATCTTATTTCGGTGGATGTTGATACTTTATATTGTTTATTGATGACCACACTAGAATGACATGGGTGTAATTTTTAAAGGAAAAGTCTGGAGATTTTGAAAATTTTGTAAATTTTCGACATGAAACTAGAGAAAAGATTTCTTATTTGAGAAGTGATAATGGATGTGAATTCACTTCAATTGAATCCAATGATTATTGTTGAAACAATGGAATTAAGAGGAAACTGACAAATTCCTATACTCCATGGCAGAACAAATTTATTGAAAGGATGAATAGAACTCTCATGGGAATGACAAAATATATGATGTAGTTTAAAGGGTTAAGCACAAAATATTGGGCTGAAGCAGTCCATACTGCAGTTTATCTTAGAAATTGATCACCTACATCAGCTTTAGATGGAAAAATTCCTTATGAAGATTCACATGGTTTTAAAACCAAGATAAATCATCTTAGGGTTTTTGGATCAATATGTTATGCTTTAGTTCCTAAGGAAAAGAGGAATAAATTAGAAAACTGAAGTATGAAGTGTACCTTCATTGGATACTCTAATGAAAAGAAAATGTATAGATTGATTTTAGATGGAAAATTCATTGTCAGTAGAGATGTCATTTTTTATGAAACTGAAAGTAATAGTTTAGATGAGATTAATCATCTCCTTAGTCATTTAGAGAAGAAAAACACTAAGGGTAAAAGTAAGTTGAACAAGTCAAAGAAAATTTTTTTGTTTGAAAAAGACTTTGTTTCTCCATAAGACATGTCTTTATCAAATAGTTTTTCTGATTCATATGATAATGAAAAAACAAAAGACTCTTATGATACTGAATCTTCAAAAGAATATTCTCCAACCTTAGATATTTCAGATGAAAGAAGAGCCTCATTTTTTGAAAATCATTTTTTCAATAATAATGTTGATTCAAATCCTCAATCCCCTCAACATAAGAATCCAAAGTGGGACAAACAACTTCTCAAAGATGTTAATTCAAATGAAATGAACAAAATAGGAACTAGCAGATTTTCAGGAGCAGAAACTAATTTTGCTCATGCTTCTACTGAACCTATTTGTTTTTTAGAAGCAACTAGACATAAAGAATGGAAGGAAGCAATGATTAATGAATATGATTCAGTACTTGCAAATGGGACTTGGAACATAGTTGATTGTCCACATGATGTTAATCCCATCAATTGTAAATCTGTTTATTGAGTAAAGTACAAGACCAATGGTAAAATTGAAAAGTACAAACCAAGACTTGTTGCTAAGGGTTTTTCTCAATAGGAAGGAATTGATTATGAAGAAACTTTTACACCCACGGCTAAATGCAATACTTGTAAATTTTTAGACCCCAACCCAGTTTCAGTCTCGTTGATTTTTCAGCCAATGTTTAATGCCCAAACCCAGTTTTATATTAGCAATTAAATATACAACAGAAAATTATTTCAGAACTAAAACATGAGGATTCTAAACTTCGTTTTCAAACACAGAAATAAAATATCAGCAGCATGTAAAACTCATAAAATTATGACATAGAAATTTTTAGTCTAACTTTGACCCTAGAAAAATGCACAAGGGGAAAACCAGTGAGAGAGGGAGATTTTATTATTTAGGAGCTTCAGAGAATTCTGTTACAGCATATTCATCTTCATAAATTTAAATGACAAACTTATCTCGACAACCATGCTAAATCTTCACACAGGAAAATGAGCCAACACCTCAAAATTATCTCTAGAATTTTCTGTAATCAAATACAGGTTTTCTCCTCGATTTATGTGCCTCCAAACTATTGTACAGTCACCTCAAAATTCATGCCAACTACCTCAGCCCAAAGAAGAGAAATAAATGTTGTACGGTTGCCTTGGGAAATGTGCCAAAACTTCCAGAAAACAACACAACTATTTCTTCTTGAAATATGTGCCACAATAACAGTCATATGGAATCCATATAGTATGGACTATACCTTCTACCTCAGTTTCCATGCCCTTTTTCTTGTTGTACGGAATTCAACAATCCGTATAGTATGAACTTTTTTGGTGGACTGTACCTTGCCTCGATTTGTGTGCCTTCTCTTCTTGTTGTACGACATACTCAATCTGTACATTATGGCCTACCTTCAATACTGTCCTTGTTGCCTCAATTTTTGTGCTATTTTTCTTCCTTGGGATGTGTGCCCTAGCTCTCAGAAATGGTTGCTCTCTTGCTGCTCAAAAATTCTCTCTCCCTTTCTCTCTCAAAAAATGAATCAACAACCCAAAAAATGGGTGCACCCCCTTGCCCTAATCGATCTCATGAGGGAAGGTGAGGAGTTTTCTAGTCCAATGGCTAATATTAGATTAGATGAATGGTTGAGATTAAATGTCTCTTCACTCACCCTCACTTAAGTCATAAAGTCACTTTTTAATTTTCATCTCACTAGGGCCCACATTAGGCACTTTCTCACCCTTTAGGCACCTATGGATGAGAAACAGTTGCCTAGGTACTTTATTTAATTAAGAATTTAATACTCCCTCTTACTAAGGAAAGTTTTACTCACCACTCCAAGCTTGTCCCTGAAAAATACAAACTTTCCTCTGCCCAATGCCTTGGTAGGTATGTCTGTAACTTGCTCCTCTATAGATATGTACTATAGCTCCACAAATCCTCTCTGAACATAATCACAGATGAAGTGATAAATAATCTCGATATGCTTAGACTGGTCATGAAAAACAGGATTCTCTGAGAGTTTAAGGCAACTATGATTATCACGATGAATCACAGTAGGCCTAAACTGCACACCGAACAATCCCACTAGCATCTTGCGAAGCCAAAGTGCCTCACAATTGGCCTGAATGGCCTCCATATACTCAGCCTCTACAGAACTCAAATCCACTGAATTTTGTTTCCGACTAAACCAAGACACAACTGCTGATCCCAATCTGAAACAACACCCTGAGGTGATTTTCGTGTCACTGACACATCCTTCCCAATCTGAATCTATAAAGCCAACTAGATGAACTCCATATCCTCTCTGATAGTCCATACCATAATATACCGTACCACAAAGATACCTGAGCACATGTTTTACTGCCACCCAGTGCACTCTCCTAGGCTCCACCATGAACTTATTGAGAGTGTTGATAGCAAAACAAATATCTAGCCTGGTATTAAACAAATACATCAATGACCCGATCAACTGATGAAACAAAGTGGAATCCACCAACTGTGACTCAGAAGCATGAAGCTTCTTCGAGTTGGTAATCATGAGAGTGGTCATGGGCCTGCTATCTCCCATTTGAAATCTGCTCAAAATATCACACACATACTCCCCCTGTCCCAGGAATATGTGTCCAGGCTCCTTCCAAACCTCCAATCCCAAAAAGTAATGCATCAGTCCGATATCATTCATCTCAAACTATGAAGCGAGGCTCTCCTTTCAACTGTTGATGAGTCTTTGCCCCTATAATGAAAAGATCATCCACATATAGAAGAAGAATAAAAGGATCATCTCCAACCATAGTGAAGTATAGGTTGGGATCCGCCTCACTCTTTTCAAAACCTAACTGCTGCAAATAGGCATCTATCCTTGAATACCAAGCTCTGTGATCTTGTTTCAACCCATACAATGCCTTCTTTAGTCTACACCTCAAATCCCAATGGCTTCTAAATATACACCTCCTCCTCAATAAGACCATTCAGAAATGCGGTCTTCACATCCATGTGGTGGATCTTCCAACCCATCTCTGTTGCAATGGAGATCACTGCCCTGATCGAATTGTATCTAGAAACCAGTGCAAAGGTCTCATCATAGTTAACTCCCTCAACCTGTGAAAACCCCCGAGCCACAAATTGAGATTTGTACTTCTCAATGTTTCCATCTACAGTATGCTTTAGCTTATAGAGACACCTGTAAGTTACCGCTAACTTCCCCTCAAGTCTAGGAACAACTTCCCAAACATCGTTCTTCATGATGGAATTGTACTCTTCCATCATGGCTTATTTCCATACATGTCTACTAGTAGCCTCCTCAAAAGTGGAAGGCTCAGACTCTCGAATACTGCTCACCATTGCGATGTAGCTGCAAAACCTCTTGGGAGGTTTAATCTCCCTCACTTCCTATCTGGGATTACCCACTGAACCCCATGCCTCCCTCAAAGTGTCATGAAGCCACTTGGGATTCCTCCTCTCTGAAGTAGTGTCCCATGGAGGGGACTCTTCCTACTCAACCCCATCTCCTGAAGACAATGATCCTGAAGTAGAGTTTGAAGTACATGATCCTGAAACTTGTGGACCAGTAGCCTGCAAACCTGAACGTTGTGGCCCTGTCACCTATGAACCTGTCGTCACCGAAGCTGGTGGCCCCAAACTCTATTTCACTATATTCTGTTATGGGCTCATCTTAATATGAGTTGAATAATTCTCACCTCTCTCTGTACCTCTAAACATCCCAAAGGCTCCGTCCTCCTCAAATCTAACATCCCTCCTCAAGACAATCTTCCTCAAGGAAGGAAGGTAAATATGGAAAGCCTTTGAAGTCTCACTGTACCCAACAAAGATACCTCTCTCTTCCGTGGGCTCCATATTTTTTCTCTTCTCAAAAGGGACATATGAATAAGTGATGCACCCAAAAATCCAAAAGTGCCCCACCTCAGGCTTCTTCCCAGAAAAATCCTCCTCAGGATTCATGCTCCCCACAGCCTTGTGAGGACTCCTGTTCTGCAGATAGAATGCATTGTAGCATGCCTCAGCCCATAGAAATAGTGGCATCCCCTAATCATGTACCATGGCTCTTGCAACCCCAACAATAGCCCTATTCTTACTCTCTGCAACCCCATTCTGTTGTGGGTTGTAAGGAACAGTAAAATCTCTCCTGATGCCCTCTCCTACATAGAAGTCCATGAAGTCCTTGGAGGTATACTCACCCCCATTGTTGAATATCATGAATCTAATTTTCTTCGTTGTCTATTTCTCCATAAGAGATTTGAAGTCTTGGAACTGACTGAAGACCTATCCTTCAGTCTTCATGAAGAAAATCCAAGACTTCCATGAGAATTCATCAATGAATAAAACATAGTATAGGAAACCAGTCAACGATGCCGAAGACATTGGGCCACATACATCTGAATGTATAAGATCAAGAATCCCTGCTGCTCTATTGTCACTGCTCAGAAAACTAGTCTTGGTGTACTTTCCCAAATCACACCCCTTGCACAACTCATGGTTCTCTAAACTAAAATATGCAACTCATGTCACCATCTTCCTCAGAACTCTCAAATCCCCATGGTGCAAATGTACCATCCTCCTGTTCCATAGCTCACATAATTCACTGTTCCTACTGCTGGTGGAATGATTCAATGCTCTCACTAGATGAAACAAGAACTTGTACAATCTCTCATGTCTAGTACCAATCACTTTGGCTGAAGTGATGCTAGACCCCCTGGGGAAAAGGAGCACCTTACCATCATGGAACAAGACCTCATAGCCCTTTTCCTCAATATTAGAAACTGATACTAAGTTCTTCTTCAAGACCATAACATATAGAACCTCTGTGAAAGTCATGGGAGGCAAAGACTCCCTCTGAAATGATACAGTCCCACAACTTGCCACCTTGACCTCTCGGTCATCTCCAAACACTACCTCTACATCTACACATTGTGTCAGGTCTGTCAAGTTCTGATGAACCACTTTCATATGGTGAGAGGCACCACTGTCAATATACCAAGTATCTGAATGAGTGGTCCTCATGGATAGACACACAATCAAGGAAAATTCCTTGTCAAACTTGGTGGAAAAATCTTCCACCTCTACTGAAGTTGTTGTTTGTTTCTTCTTCTTCTTAGGACATTGACTTGCATAGTGCCCAAAATTATGGCATGCAAAGAACTTGTATTTTCTCATGTCTTTCTTCCCTTCACCCTTGGGCTTGTTTCCTCCCTTTGGACCCTTTCTGAAATTCTTCTTACTAGTGGTAGAAAGAGACACATTCTCCTCCTCATGACCTATAGATGAAGTGCCATGGACATAACCTCTTTGATTCTCCTCATGAACAAAGTTATCCCAAAGACGTTCCCAACTGGGAAGCTTCTCCATAGCAACAATGCCCTCCACAAAAACAACCCATTGTTTGGAAACTCCATTCAATGTTATTCTCACAAGCTCACTATCAACTATGGCTTCCCCCACAGCTCCAAGATCGTCCCTCACCTGTGTCAATCTAGTAAGGTATGTGACTACATTTTCAGCCTTGGTAATTTTATGCTCTTTAGCTTTTCCCTCAAAACCATTTTCCAGTTCTCATTTGTACTCTGGCACAATTTAGTCAAAGACTCCCACATCTCATAGGCATGTGTCTTCCCCATCAAGTGAGGAATGAAATGATCCTTGATGGAATCAAGAATAAACCTCTTACCATTGATATTCTTCTTAGTGTAAGCTGCAAGAAGAGTAACATCGGTAGGTACCACAACATGATGAGTAGTGGTATTTTCCACAATGTCCCACAACTCATTTTCTTGGAAAAGAAAGATCATCCTCTCCTTCCAAGAACCAAAATTTGTTGCCCCATCAAGTCCGTCCTCAACTCTCAAACCTGTAGCCATTGACCCTTTTCTGCTAAAAATACTAAATTCAAAAATCTTCCCTTTGAAGTGACTGATGTCCCAACTTTCTGACTGCTGAAATCTTTTCTTCTTTTCAACTCAGCTCTGATACCATGTAAATTTTTAGACCCCAACCCAGTTTCAGTCTCAATGATTTTTCAACCAATGTTTAATGCCCAAACCTAGTTTTATATCAGCAATTAAATATACAATAGAAAATTGTTTCAGAACTTAAACATAAAGATTCTAAACTTCGTTTTCAAATGCAAAAATCAAATATCAGCAGCATATAAAACTCAGAAATTTATGACCCAGAAATTTTTGGTCTAGCTTTGACCCTAGAAAAACCCACAAGGGGAAAACCAGTGAGAGAGGGAGATTTTATTAATTAGGAGCTTCAAAGAATTTTGTTACATCATATTCATCTTCAGAAATTTAAATGACAAACTTATCTCGACAACCGTGCCAAATCTTCACACAGGAAAATGAGCCAACTCCTCAAAATTCTTTCCAGAATTTTCTACAATCAAATATAGGTCTACTCAATTTTTCTGCATCTAAATTGTTGTATAGTCACCTCAAAATTCGTACCAACTTCCTTAGCCCAAAATAGAGCAATAAGTATTGTAAGATCACCTTAGGAAATGTGCCAAAACTTCCAGAAAACAACACAACTATTTCTTCTCGAAATTTGTGCCATGATAATAGTCGTACAGACCGTATGAAATCCATATAGTATGGACTGTACCTTCTACCCCAGTTTCCATGCCCTTTTTCCTACTATACGGAATTCAAAAATCCATATAGTACAGCCTTTTCTATTGGACTGTACATTGCCTCGATTTGTGTGCCTGGTCTTCTTACTGTATGACCTACTCAATCCATACAGTACGTCCTGCCTTCAATACTATCCTTACTGCTTCAATTTCTATACTAGTTTTCTGCCTTGGGATGCATGCCCTATCTCTCAGAAATGGCTGCTCTCTCGCTGCTCAAAAATGATCTCTCTCTTGCTCTCTCAAAAAATGAATCAACAACCCAACAAATGGGTGTGTCCCCTTGCCCTAATCAACCTCGTGAGGGAAGGTGAGGAGTTCTCTAATCCAATGGCTGAGATTAGATTAGATGAGTGGTTGAGATTAAATGTCTCGACACTCACACTCACTTTAGTCATAAAGTCACCTTTTAATTTTCATCTCACAAATTAAATGAATAGGGCCCACATTAGGCACTTTCTCACCCCTTAGGCTCCTAGGGATGAGAAACACTTGCCTAGGTACTTTATTTAATTAAAAATTTAACAATACTATCAGAATGGTTATCAATTTGGTTGCCCATAATGGTTGGAAATTACATCAAATGGATGTCAAAAGTGTCTTTCTGAATGGAGATCTAAAGGAACATATTTTCATGACTCAAACAAAAGATTTTGGAGTGAAAGGACAAGAACATAAAGTTTTCAAACTTATGAAGGCTTTATATGGTTTGAAACAAGCTCCTCGAGCTTGGTATGTAAAAATGGATGATTATCTACGAAAGGTGGGTTTTCAACGAAGTGAATCAGATAATACATTGTATTTTTGAATGAAAGATAAGCACATGGTGATACTTGTACTCTATGTTGATGACTTAATCATAACATTAAATAATGAAGGTCACATCAAACAAGCTAAGGAAGAACATAAAGCAGGATTCAAAATGACTAATTTAGGGACACTTCATTATTATCTTATGTTCGACAACACGGGTATTCAAACAGAAGACGAACACCTTCAGTAACCACTCACATAACCAGATCAAAGATCAACACACTAATGTTTTCACGTGGTAAAAACCCTACGGGGAAACATCCATGGCCCCAGCCAACGTGACCACTTGGATCAGTTTATTAATGCAAAGAAAAGGGATTACAGAGAGATTTTACAAGAGAGTTTCTCACAATCGATCATCGGCAAATGACCCTCCATGCTCTTTAAATAGAGATCATGGACCAATCAGGTGCTAAGCCACATATCAATGGTCGTTAAGATCGAGGGGAGTATGAAACGTCGAATCACTCTATGTCGGGAACATATTGTGACCGTCAGATTTCCTAACTACAAATGCATACTAATGCATACTAAAGAAACACACTTTTACCGAACAACATATTAAACCAAGTAGATCTTAACTAACTCCTAAGTGTCTAAATATCCTAACATCCCCCCTTACGAACAACTTGGGATAGGATTGAAGGATTTACAATAATGACATAATAGGAGAAGGAATGAGGCATTAAAGCCTATCTCGCCTTAATGACAACTTCCTGAACTCCTAACATAGATCGAAGTTTGGAAAAATTCACTTCTGTAAGAGACTTTGTGAAAATGTCTGCAACTTGATCTTCTGTAGGGAAAAATAGCACTTCAATAACTTGATCATGAATGAGCTTTCTGATGAAGTGCATGTGTAGCTCGATGTGTTTTCTATGCTGATGTTGAAATGGGTATTTGGCGAGCTTGATGGAACTTTGATTGTCACACCAAATTCGGGTCGGATGTTGGTGCTAGAATCTAAACTCTGAAAGGATATGTCGAAGCCATAGGGCTTCCTGACTTGCATTTACCATTGCTCGATACTGTGCTTCAGCTGAAGAAAGTGAAATATCTTGTTGTTTCTTACAAGACCAAGTGACAGGTCCTGAACCAAGGCTGAAAATAGAACCTACAGTAGACTTCCGATCATTGGGGTTGCCATCCCAATCTGAATCAGTGAAACCAACCAATAAGGGAGCCCCCCTTGAACTGTAATGTATCCCAAATTGAACAGTACCACGAACATAGCGAAGTATCCTTTTAGCTGCCTTCCAATGGATTTCATGGGGTGTTTGCATATATCGGGCAACAAGACCAACAACAAAGGAAAGATCAGGATGGGTATGAGTCAAGTATAAGAGGCTACCAACTAATTGATGATACAGGGTGGCATCAACTTCAGGAGAAGTACAAGTGGCATAAATCTTGACTTCAGACTAGAAGGGAGAAGGGGTTGGTTTACTATTGTCCATGTGAAAGCGACGAAGAAGGTCACAAGTATACTTAGTCTGGGAAAGAAAAATTCCTTCATTAGTTTGCAGAACTTGTGGGCCAAGGAAATAGTGCAAAAATCCTAAGTCTGTCATTTCAAATTTATTTTTAAGGCTGGTTTTCACATGGTTTAAAAGTTTTGAGTCACTACCAGTAAGGATAAGGTCATCAACATAAAGGACAAGGATGATGAGATGGCTTCCTACTTTCTTGGTATAGACATTATGATCAGAATGGCATCTAGAGAATCCAGTGGCAATAAGAAAGCTATCAATTTTGGCATACCAAGCTCGGGGATCTTGCTTGAGACCATAAAGAGATTTCTTGAGGCGAAAAACAAGGTTAGAGTCATTCTGGACATAACCATGAGGTTGTTCCATGTAGATTTCTTATTTCAAATCGCCATGCAAGAAGGCATATCTTTTTGGCAAATATTGAACAAGCAACGAGTGCGTGTTGATGGTTGTTGTCATTAATGGCAATAGTGGAGACGGAAGGATAAGAAGGATAAAACCCCTTGGGGATTCGGACGTAAAAGATCAGGAGGAACATCATTGAAGAAAACGTGCGCAGCAAGAGCTTACAGAGAAGAAGAAAGACACAGATCCAGTGACCGTTGGATTCCATTCAAATTTCCCGAAAGGTCGACAACCGTCAGATCTGCAGAAGTTGCGAGGGAGATAAATCATCGGAGATTCGGGGATCGGGACTTTGAAATGTCCAATTCACTTGACATCGAAAACCCCGAAATCACGATATGCGATTTCATGATTTGATCGCAGCCGTTAAATCAAGCAGAGATCGGGACCATCCACTTGTAGACAGGAGGCTTCATCGGAGTTTCGGGGATCGGGGTTTCAATATGCAAAGAAAACAATTCAATGAAAATCCTGATTTTGCGATATGCGAAATCCCGACTGAATCTGCACCGTCAGATCAACATGATATCTAGACCATTGATCCAACTCACGATGGTAGACCACATCACCCAAGGACACGTGGCACAACCAGAGAATGACAGGTGTCAGGCAGATTTAACACTTCAGGCACATGCAAGTCACGAATCAGAGTGACACGTGGTAGGATCTAACACATGTCAAACCACGTGTGACGTCAGCAGAGGCATCGGTGATCGAGACTTTGATATGTCAAGAACACACTGCAACAGAAACTCCGAAATTGCGATATGCGATTTTGCGATGTAATCACAGTCGTTGGATAAGAATGATATCTGGACCGTTGATCTCCGTCATCAGAGAATCAGGGATCGGGAATTCTATAGGCATGTGCATGATGACATCTAAAATGTCGAAACCCCGATGAGAGGCTTGACCGAGGTCATGTGTTGACGGTCATATGGGCCGAGGCCTATAGCCAGCAGGGCTAGCGCGTGGAAAGGGGTGCATTGGCATCGGGGATCGGAACTTTGAAGTGACAAAGTCACTTGACCTCAGGAGTGTCGATTTCGTGAGATGCAAAATCGCGATACAATCTGAGCCGTCAGATCAGGCTATGATCTAGACCATTGATTTTAGACCATGTCGGAGTTTCGCGAATCGGGATATGGATTTATAAGTGAAAAGAACAGTGAACATGAAGAACGTCGAAATCCTGATAGAGAGACATAAGGTTGTGGTCACGGAGTGAAGGTCACGTTGGCTGGAAACTAAGCTCAGGAGGGCTAGCATATGAAAGGAGCCATCGGGAATCGCAGAATCGCGATTGCGGAGGACTTGTGATTTTTGACATCGCAAATGCCGAAATCGCGATGAGTGAAATCCCGATTTGATCTGAATCGTTGGATCAAGTATTGATCAGAGGGTTGTTGTTCTTCCTCACATGTGAACGCTTCAATTATGAATCCGTTAAGAGAAACAGACTGATAATGACAAATCGGTTAGCGTTTCAGTTGCCAAGACAGATGTCCTTGTATTACCGATTCGAAGGGGAAGTGGAATCGTCAAGGTAACTTGTATAAAAGAATATGAATGAGACTGAGTTTGGTTGGTCGTTCTGTATGGAAAAAGTATAAAATTGTTTAAGCTTATACACAACTGATTCACCCCCCCCCCCC
>ML854004.1:0-12123 GCA_009831015.1 Picea engelmannii
AGCCTATTGAGATCGATGGAGAGATTGGATTTCCTTGGTCTCATATCATACCTCAACTTCTTCTTAGGTTTTTCATCAATGATGTATTTCATAGGTTCATATACCATCAACATTTTCCCCTTTTCCTCTAGTTTGGTCTCTTCTAAAAATTTCTCTGGGACATGCTATGTTTCTGGACTAGTTTCTTCAAAAGCCTTCTTAGGGTCTAGACGAGTGTCCACCAAATATTTCTCTAGGTTTTGACAAGTAGTGAACTCTACTTCCAAATCAGTAGGTTTAACACTTGAGGTATTTCCCTTATTGTGTTTCTTATTGGTCTTTCCTACTGACATTTCTTTCAAGGTGTGGATGACCATTACCTCTATGTTGGTAAACTTGGAGGGGTCTTCATCGATGTCTTGATATTCAATTACAATAGGATTCTACTCATTGAGGGATCGATTAAACAAAGTTTTTTAGTTTAGCCTCAAATAATTGTTCATACTAGTCATCTGATTTGGTTTTCTTGGCATTTCTGGGACATGTTTCCCCTTTTTATATCTTCCCTATTTTTCTTGAGGAGGTTGTTCAATCTGAGTGTCGAATGACACAAATTCATCTGCAACTACTTCAGGACTGCCCTAATTCTTCCTTTGTTGGTTTCTTTCTTTTAATTTAGGAGTTTTTTCTACCTACATAGCAATGGGCACAGGTTCGACCTCAATATGTTCAGGAAGTGGTTGGATTGTTGGGAAGGCCTGTTTTTCTCCCTTTATGATATAATTTATCACATAAACTTTACCACTTTAACTATCCCCATGTTTCACTGTGGATGACCTCAATTTCCTTTGAGGTATTTCTTCTTTTTTTGGAGTGATGGATATTTCTTTGTCTAATATGGTTCTTGTTTTTCCAAGTAAGGTATTTTATTTGGTGTGTTGGTTGGCTTTGGATGAACTCCCAGGTTGTGTGGAAACCCTAGCTTCCTAGGGAACTTCAACCTCTTGCTCTTCTGATTGTTGTTCAATTCCCTGCTCTTCTGGTTACTGAGTGTCTCACACTTCTTCCTGTAACCCTAGATATTTTATAAATTCTATCCAAGACATGCCCAATTCACTAAGATAAAAAAAAAAAAAACAATATTTTTATGAACCCCTGATGGTAGAGGATTCTGTGACCAACTTCTGGATAGTTCTGGACTTGTTTGGACATCTTGGTTAGGATTTTGAGCAGGTAGAATGGGAGGTTCATCTCTTTGTCACCGTTTAAATGCATGAGAAATTTTAGAGGATCACAATGGACAATTTAAAACCTACCTTGTCTAGTGATGTACCTTTGTATTAATGAATAGATGCCCCTACATTCCTCTCTCAGCCATTGGATCGGGATTTTGTGGCTCCAATCGAGGTTCTAATGTTCTACTACTAGGATCTGGTTGCACACTTTAGCTGGTAATTTTCCTTTCTTAAACCACCTCTCTCCACTGATAGGGAGGGAACATCCTACAACAATGAAATAATCTATTATGTGGATGGTTATATCCTGAATTTGTGTGTAGAATCCATCAAAGTTATGTGCAAATATCAACACAATTTATCTGTGGTGTCCATTGAATGCATATATGAAATCAAACCACTCACCCCTAATAAAAATGTTGCTAATCTCTGGTATGGCCTCAAAAAACTAGAAACCCTTTGGCTTGGCCTTTCTTATCTTCCACCGATCTCGTGGTGGTATCATTGTTCCCTAGCTTCCTTTGTTGACAATGGTGGTCAAGCATATGCGTTGCTTAGGTTTCACGCAAAACCTGTAGTGAAAACTACACAGGGTAATAGTGCACATGATTTTGAGGGTAATAAGAAAATGTGAGTGCAATTTGGGTGCCAACACGCTTTATTGAAATTTTGAAATATGTTTAAGTCATAAAAACTTATAAAAAAAGAGTATGTTTGTTGATTTCAAGAATGTTGACATTCTTTCAATCAACAGTTTTAGACTTCTAGGCTTAGGTTAAGTCTTTGTGATCCATCAATGATATAAACCATGGTGATAGGACTTATCCAAACTTAAATCAAGACTTGACTCAACCTCATAAAGAGAAAAAAATCTAACATAAGCAAAGAAGGAATGACCAAAAACAAAATGACTTATCACATAGTGAAGAAGAAAAAATAACTAAGAGCTTGGCTGATAGATGAATGGGTTGGTTTGATAAGTAAAAGGAAGAGCCACACGCCTAGGATCTAATAGGGCCAATGTTGAAATTTTTTCAAATTGTGCCCGTATGCATTGAAATTTGATGTAGTTAGACTAGACACATGCCTTGACATTATGAGAGGGTTTCAAGACTCAAGGATGTGTGATCTCCCCACATAATATTTGATATTTTCCACATTTGCATCAATGCTCATCATGGACATATCATTGTCATCATTCATCATTACCATTTGTAGAATGTTTTGTTAAAACTCTCTTGAAATATCATGGAACTTCCAATACACCCATCAAAAGTGTCATCCACCAACCCCACACAGTGAGTAGTGACTGGGGAGGACGTTGAAATTTCTTCAAACTAAGCCTGTATGCATCAAAATTTTATGTGGTTAGACTAGACACTTGCCTTGACAGTATGGAAGGGTTTCAAGACTCAAGGATTTATGATGTCCCCACATAATATTTGAGATCATCTAGTAAGTTTGCATCAATGTTCATCATGGACATATCATTGTCATCATTCTTCATTTCCATTTGTAGAATCTTTGTCGAAACTCTCTTGAAATGTCATGGAACTTCCAATACAACCATGACAAATGCCTTCCACCAACCCTGGACAGTGAGCACTAAATGGGTCCAACGTTGAAATTTCTTCAATTTATGCCTGTACACGTCGAAATTTGACATGGTTATACTAGACACATGCCTTAAAGGTATGGGAGGGTTTCAAGGCTCAAGTATTTCTAATGTCCCCACATAACCTTCGATATCATCCACATTTGCATCAATGTTCATCATGCACATTGATCTTATTGTCATCATTCATCATTCCCTTCTATAGAATCTTTGTTAGAAATCTCTTGAAATGTCATGGAAATTCCAACATGCCCTTCACCAATGTCATCCACCGACTCCGCACAGTGAGCAGTGAATGGGGCCAATGTTGAAATTTCTTCGAAATGTGACTGTATGCGTCAAAATTTGACATGGTTAGACTAGACACATGCCTTGATGGTATGAGAGGGGTTCAAGAATCAAGTATGTCAGATTTTCCCACATAATGTTTTATATCATCCACGTTTTCATCATTGTTCATCATGCACGTCAATCTCATTGTCATCATTCGTGATTCCCTTCTATAGAATCTTTGTTGGAACTCTCTTGAAATTTCTTGGAATTTCCAACATGCCCATCATGAACGTCATCCATTGAACCCACACAGTGAGAAGTGAATGGGGCCAATGTTGAAATTTCTTCAAAATGTGATGGTATGCATTGAAATTTTACATGTTTAGACTAGGTGCATGCCTTGATGGTATGGGAGGGTTTTAAGGTTTGGGGACATCATTCTCTTCATCATATTCATCATCATGGTTTTCATTTCCATCATCATCATCATCATCATATTCATCATGACCCAATTTTTCCATCCATGATAACAAGGATCAAACCCAACATACCCATATTTACAGTGAAGCCTGATGAATATGCCAATTGTTGGATTACTGAGAGGGGGGGTGAATCAATAATAGAGAAATTTAATCCTTTTTAACCATATAATCCAAGTGTTATATCAATGAAGAATTATCATTCAATAACTATAGAGTAAATAAGTAATGAGAAAATGAACAAACATACACATACACAGTACACTAGTGTTTTACGTGGAAACCCAAATCGGGAGAAAACCATGGAATGCTTTTTCTTATATGTACTGAAGAATTACATTCATTGGAAGCACCAACTTCCTTTGTTTTCCAACTGCAACTGGAAGGAGGCTCCAACCCCCTAGTTTCTCAGGCTACAACCTGAGGGAAGCTCCAACTCCCAAATTCTCTGGCTACAACTAGAAGGAGGCTACAACCCCCTATGTTCTCCAGCTACAAATGAAAGGTGGCTACAACCACCTATCCTTGCCCTGTCCTACCACCCTGAAGTAAAAGTAGAATGATGGAACCACTGTCACCCTGTCATTGCAAGATATACCACTATAAACATGTACCAATAAATCTAAACCATGCATCAACCATGCATCAACCTGTACCATAAACAAGTGCATCCAGCCATGTACCAAGTATGTACCAATCATTTTTCAACTACTCATCAACTATGACTTATCAATATGTACCAACATCATCAACTATACACTTCATGTATGTACCAACTCATCAACTACTTGTCTCAACCATGTACTCAACATGTACCTCAACCAAAAGACATCATCAATTTCATCATCCAGATATGATTTATAGCTCTGTAATAGACCTGGCGTATATGATCACATTCCTGAAAAACTTCTATTGTAACAGATATCAAAATTGACTGTACTACCCAATGTATAGGTATACTTAAAAGGCATCCCTCATCTTGTCACGCTCTTATTATTGTAGACAATGTAGATAATGTCGATCAGCTAGATGTGCTTTTGCCAATTAAGGATATCCTTAGTTCCAAAAGCTTGATTTTGGTTACTTCGCGGGACAAGCATGTCCTCAAAAGCTCAGGGGTGTTAGAATCGTCAATTTATAATTTAGGGGGGCTGAATACACTACACTCCAAACAACTCTTCTGCTCATATGCCTTTTTTTCAGCCGTTTCCCCCACTGGAATTTGAATATCTGGTAGGTCTGTTTGTAAAGACGTGTGATGGCTTGCCACTGTCATTGAAAATATTCGGGGCACTTGATTCGGGAAGAAATGACAAAAGTTACTGGGAGGGGCTATTCGATCAACTTCCCAAGACACTACCTGTGGAGATACAGCAAAGACTTAGAATCAGTTATAACAAACTCCATGAGGAGGATCAACGAATATTCTTAGATATTGTTTGTTATTTCATAGGAGAAGACATAGATTTGGCAATAAAAATTTGTGGTATGGTGGAGCTCCAAAATCTGGAAGACAAATGGAGAAAGGAGGTTTTTAGTTAAATCCACGCTATCTCACAATGTTGTCCCATCCAACACCACTTTTCACACTGGAAAATGAGACAGAGATATATCCTCAACATAATACATCCCTATAGGGTTTTTACAATTCATCTCGCAACTTTGGCACTCAATGTGAAGCAGAGGGTTCCAAGTTCCAACGACATTACAGAAGATGACAGTGATTGAGTCTTTGTGTAGAATACAACACTGGCTATTTCTGAGAGGTTACTCACAGGTTCTGACTCTGGTGTACTCGGATCTGTTTCTGAAGTTGTGCCTCATGTTGCAGAACCACTCTATATGGTGGCTTTATCAAATGCTAAGAATTCCAAAGAAAGAGTTCTTTGTTGAGATTCTACCAGACAGTCTTCATCATAGAAAATTGACAATGTGAGGTATGCAGATGCTAACTCAGAAAGGAGAAGGTATGTGCTAGAAGTAATCTGCCTCATCCTTGGTGAATGTGGAAGTTGGAAAGTGTTCATGAACTTTTGAAGCGAGAATATCAGCTGTGGTGCGCTTCCATTTATCTTTTTAGCATGGATGGATGCAATGATCTTTTAGTTTTCCATAAAAGGAAAGGGGATGAGGTGTTCAAAAAATCTGGTGGCGATGAATCCTCCCCCGAACAGTATGTTAGCTACAACCATATCAGGTTTATCAAAAGAGAGTAATGAGGGATTCCCCATATTGTTATGGCTGGAGAACGTTGGTAGATGATGATGGCATTTCAACATTCGAAGGAAGCTATATCTGGATAGACCACTGTTCTCTTTCCAACTGTAATGACAGGCTAATCGATGCAATCATGGGATCCACTGCCATCACCATATCAAACAACTACTGTGATGCTTCTTGGTCATAACGACAGCTATGACCAAGACGTATGGTTATGTAGGAGGACTATCTGCCTTCAATGCAACAGTCGTCATTCTTGGACGAAAGGATGTCGAGCTGCCTTCAGAGTTTGCTATAGTAAGAATCACAGGAACCTTAAATTTCTTCGTTCTATACCGAAAATATTTCAAATCTGCGGCCAAAGTTGCTACAGATAAAATCTCGTTCGAAACAGTCCAACCATCCCAGAATTTTGATCTTTGGTGTCATTTGTGTCATTTTTCGTACAAAAAAAAAGTGTTGGGACTCGGAAATATGTTTTTAAACTTTGAATTGGACCATATCTCTCGACACCAAAATCGTTACACTCATGATCTTGCATGGAAAGGATTTCACAACACAATTGTACACCATCCTATCTAGTCCCTGAATGAGATTCGAAATAGTTGCGCAAATCCAAATGATGCCATGAAATTTCTTGGGAAATGGCTTCTTCACGTCGGTCACTCGAATGCAATGCCTCGTTGGTTGCATGCATTAGGGTTTCATGTGGACGTGAGGCAAATTAGGGTTTTTGATTAGAGATCTATGTGCGTTGAAGAAATCCAAGAGTCGTTACTCTAAAAACCTTGTCCAGACTGGCAGAAAAGAGGTCAGAAACGAGGCCAGTGAATAACCATAGAAACAAAGCATGGGTTAGATTGGAAGAGGTAGATAATCATCCTAAGAAGGTAGAGAGATGTTTTTTACACGCTATAAATGCCCAGACAGATGGACAGAATAGTAGGGGTGCACACTGGTACACATAAAGAGGGAAGAAGCGTTTCTGCATAATGGAGTGAAAACTCCCATGGAAATGATGCGTTTTCTGCATGATTCAGCTCGGGAAGACTACCATAGCTTAATTCATGCCTAAGAAATGAGGTGACTCTGATACTACTGTTAGAATGCCAGATAAAGTTAAGGTGGATGTGCATTTTATTCAAGATATGATACATATAAATATACTATGATGTTCTTCCTCATTTTAGTAGACACGAGGGCTCGGGGTCATCCAAACATAATAATGGCAAGACAATAGATTGTTTTTTTTCAGATCATCTATTTCATGTAGAAATTTATAACTATATTAAGCAACAAGCAGTGATTGTAAAGCCTGTTGCACCAACAAAAATGGGATCTTTTCATGTGGGCGTTACCATTCGCATGACGATGGGGGAAGACCATTCACCAGGTGCTCGTCGGTGGTGGTGAAGAACGTGGAGGGGAATGCTTCCACTTGTCCATCAGCTCGTCAAAATGCAAAGGGTCATTATCAGTGAAGGACCGATACAACTCAGCTAGTTTGGAGGTCCGACCATATTCCATGAAGACAAATGGTTTCACATTCCCCGGAACACAAAGAGATTGATTTTAGATTTTTCTTTTAAGCGAATGATGTATGTAATAGAAGGGGGGCGGGGGGCGAGCTGGGGAAAACCTCTTTTGAAGAGGGGCTCTTCTTGCAAGCCGAGTTATTTTGTAAGCCAAGATTGGAGAAATAAAGATGATTTTTTACTTGTGACTGTGAGATTCATCAAGGTCGATTTCTTTCAGTATGTTCTTCTTCTTTTCAGCTGTGTTAAATATGTTTGGAATTCATTATATGTTCCTTACCCGCAGTTGATATTGTTATTACCATATTGTTTATTTCTTCCTTATTTCGTCACGACTGTATTACAATTTCGTTTTCTTCTAACTGATGTTCTTCGTTATACTTTAGTACGACCACTACTATAGAGAATGAATGTTGGTTTTTTGTAATTGTTTGTTGTCTTTCCTCTGCACCAGCTATCAGCGGGTGTAAGACTAATCTACACTTTTGTAATTCTTCATATATTCTCTGCTACATTCGCCTTTCCTTTCCTTTTTTCTGCCTACCACACCTGACAATCAAAACGTTGAAAGATAGACTTAGTTTGCCTCACTTTCCGCAAGTTATCTGATCACTGCTATTATCTCTTTTCTTCAGTTTTCATTTGTCTCCATGCCCAATGGACCATTTCCCTTGTTTAACCCCCAAACTCTAAAAATCCAAGACCATCTTTTACCCATAAATCTGCCCACCATTTCATGCTTACTTAAATTCATATTGTGACATTGTTCGAGAGATCCCTCTCGTGTTGGGGGAGGGCAACTTCCAATCCAAAGTGGTTCGAGGTTTCCTAGGGATTGATTTGTTGTAACCCTTTTCAGTTCCGAGTGTCAACATTTTGGCATCGTTTCCAGGGATTTCGAAGTTGATATCTATCCCTGGGAGAACGACATTTTCATAGTCCTAAGGCCTGGTTGAGTAGCCGGTCATAGGCAAATATTGGTTGCACATGCTCTGGCGACTCCATAAAAAGTTTCCGATGGTGATTTCACTAGCGGGAGAACTCAGAATTACAGCGTTCGCGTAAGGTCGCCCAATCAATGAAGGCACCTGGTCTACTGTTCTTGGCACTTTATGAGAAAGTACCATCCCTAGATGAAGACTATGTTGTAACAGATATCAAAATTGACTGTATTGCCCAAGGTATAGGTATACTTTAAAGGCATCCCTCATCTTGTCACGCTCTTATTATTGTAGACGATGTAGATAATGCCGATCAACTAGATGTTCTTTTGCCAATTAAGGATATCCTTAGTCCCAAAAGCTTGATTTTGGTTACTTTGCGGGACAAGCATGTCCTCAAAAGCTCAGGGGTGTTAGAATCGTCAATTTATAATTTAGGGGGGTTGAATACACTACACTCCAAACAAATCTTCTGCTCATATGCCTTTTTTTCAGCCATTTCCGCCACTGAAATTTGAAGATCTGGTAGGTCTGTTTGTAAAGACGTGTGATGGCTTGCCACTGTCATTGAAAATATTCGGGGCACTTGATTTGGGAAGAAATGACAAAAGTTACTGGGAGGGGCTATTCGATCAACTTCCCAAGACACTACCTATGGAGATACAACAAAGACTTACAATCAGTTACGAAAAACTCCATGAGGAGGATCAATGAATATTCTTAGATATTGTTTGTTATTTCATAGGAGAAGACAGAGATTTGGAAATAAAAATTTGTGGTATGGTGGAGCTTCAAAATCTAGAAGACAAATGGAGAAAGGAGGTTTTTAGTTAAATCCACGCTATCTCACAGTGTTGTCCCATCCAAGACCACTTTTCACACTGGAAAATGAGACATAGATATATCCTCAACATAATACATCCCTATAGGGTTTTTACAAGTCATATTGCAACTTTGGCACTCAATGTGAAGCAGAGGGTTCCAAGTTCCAACGACATTACAGAAGATGACAGTGATCGAGTCTTTGTGCAGAATACAACACTGGCTATTTCTGAGAGGTTACTCACAGGTTCTGACTCTGGTGTACCCGGATTTGTTTCTGAAGTTGTGCCGCATGTTGCAGAACTACTCTATACGGTGGCTTTATCAAATTCTAAGAACGCCAAAGAAAGAGTTCTTTGTTGAGATTCTACCAGACAGTCTTCATCACAGAAAATTGACAATGTGAGGTATGCAGATGATAACTCAGAAAGGAGAAGGTATGTGCTAGTAGTAATCTGCCTCATCCTTGGCGAATGTGGAAGTTGGAAAATGTTCATGAAATTTTGAAGCGAGAATATCAGTTGTGGTGCGCTCCATTTAGTTTTTTAGCATGGATGGAAGCAATGATCTTTTAGTTTTCCATAAAAGGGAAGGGGACGAGGTGCTCAAAAAATCTGGTGGTGATGAATCTTCCCCTGAACAGCGTGTTAGCTACAACCATATCAGGTTTATCAAAGGAGAGTAATGAGGGATTCCCCAGAGTGTTATGGCTGGAGAACGCTGGCAGATGGCGATGGAATTTCAACATTTGAAGGACGCTATATCTGGATAGACCATTGTTCTCTTTCCAACTGTAACGACGGGCTAATCGATGCAATCATGGGATCCACTTCCATCACTATATCAAACAACTACTGTGATGCTTCTTGGTCACAACGACATCTATGAGCAAGACGTATGGTTATGCAGGAGGACTGTATGCCTTCAATGCAACATTCGTCATTCTTGGACGAAAGGATGTCGAGCCGCCTTCAGAGTTTTCTATAGTAAGAATCATAGGAACCTTAAATTTCTTCGTTCTGCACCAAAAAGATTTCAAATCTGCGGCCAAAGTTGCTATAGAGAAAATCTCGTTCTAAACAGTTCAACCATCCGAGAATTTTGATCTTTGGTGTCATTTGTGTCATTTTCCGTACAAAAACAACGAGCTGGGACTCAGAAATATGTTTTTAAACTTTGAATTGGAGCATATCTCTCTACACCAAAATCGTTACACTTGTGATCTTGCATGGCAAGGATTTCACAACACAATTGTACACCATCCTATCTAGTCCCTGAATGAGATTCGAAATAGTTGCGTGAATCCAAATGATGCCATGAAATTTCTTGGGAAATGGCTTCTTCACGTCGGTCACTCGAATGCAATGCCTCGTTGGTTGCATGCATTAGGGTTTTATGTGGACGTGAGGCAAATTAGGGTTTTTTATTAGAGATCTATGCGCGTTGAAGAAAACCAAGAGTCGTTACTCTAAAAACATTGTCCAGACTGGCAGAAAAGAGGTCAGAAACGAGGTCAGTGAATTACTAGAGAAACAAAGCATGGGTTGGATTGGAAGAGGCAGAGAATCATCCTAAGAAGGCAGAGAGACGTTTTTTACATGCTAGAAATGCCCAGACAGATGGACATAATAGTAGGGGTGCACACTGGTACACATAAAGAGGGAAGAAGCGTTTTTGCATAATGGAATGAAAACTCCTGTGGAAATGATGCGTTTTCTGCACGATTCATCTCGGGAAAACTACCATAGCTTAATTCATGCCTAAGAGATGAGGTGACTCTGATACTACTGTTAGAATGCCAGATAAAGATAAGGTGGATGTGCATTTTATTCAAGATATGATACATATAAATATACTATGATGTTCTTCCTCATTTTAGTAGACATAAGGGCTCGGGGTCATCCAAACATAATAATGGCAAGACAATAGATTTTTTTTTCTTTTTCAGATCATCTATTTCATGAAGAACTTTATAACTATATTAAGCAGCAAGCAGTGATTGTAAACCCTGTTGCATCGACAAAAATGGGATCTTTTCATGTGGGCGTTACCATTTGCGTGACAATGGGGGAAGACCATTCACCAGGTGCTCGTCGGTGGTGGTGCAGAACGTGGAGGGGAACACTTCCACTTGTCCATCAGCTCATCGAAATGCAAAGGGCCGTTATCAGTGAAGGACTGATACAACTCGGCTAGTTTGGAGGTCCGACCATATTCCATGAAGACAAATGGTTTCACATTCCCCGGAACACAAAGAGATTGATTTTAGATTTTTCTTTTAAGCGAATGATGTATGTAACAGAAGGGGGGTGGGGGGAAAGCTGGGGAAAACTCTTTCAAAGAGGGGCTCTTCTTGCAAGCCGAGTTATTTTGTAAGCCAAGATTGGAGAAATAAAGATGATTTTTTACTTGTGACTGTGAGATTCATCACGGTCGATTTCTTTTCAGCTGTGTTAAATTTGTTTGGAATTCATTATATGTTCCTTACCCGCAATTGATATTTTTATTACCATATTTTTTATTTGTTCCTTATTCCATCACGACTGTATTACAATTTCGTTTTCTTCTAACTGATGTGCTTCGTTATACTTTAGTATGACCACTACTATAGCGAATGAATGTTGGTTTTCTGTAATTGCTTGTTGTCTTTCCTCTGCACCAGCTATCAGCGGGTGTAAGACCAGTCTACACTTCTATAATTATACATATATTCTCTACTACATCGGCCTTTCCTTTCCTTTTTTTTCCCTACCACACCTGACAATCAAAGCGCTGAAATATAGACTTACTTTGCCTCACTTTCCGCAAGTTATCTGATCACTGCTATTATCTCTTTTCTTCGGTTTTCATTTGACTCCATGCCCAATAGACCATTTCCCTTGTTTAACCCCCAAACTCTAAAAATCCAAGACCATCTTTTACCCATAAATCTGCCCACCATTTCACGCTTACTTAAATTCATATTGTGACATTGTTCGAGAGATCCCTCTCGGGTTGGGGGAGGGCAGCTTCCAATCCAAAGTG
>ML854004.1:12439-29232 GCA_009831015.1 Picea engelmannii
CAAAACGTCTTCCCATGAGGGCTTTCACAATAAGGGGACCACTTTGGAGTTCATACACCTTTACTTCCTATCAACCTTGACAAGACAATAATGAGTCATCTTTACATCAAACAATCTTGGGTCCATTACCTAAACCTTTGTGCTATAGGGCATTCTTCAAGGGTTGACATAAATGACAACCAACCTTAATCAACACCAATTTCCATGTATTTGTATTTTTCTTGTGGCATTATTTGAGATGATTAAACCATGATTATTTTAAGTTGAGACACCCAAAAGGAATTTTATAGGGTCCAACATTAAGCTGGTTTAATGGTTAATGGTTTAGGGATTATATCGAGTGAAGGGATTAATCACATCCATCGACCCTACATGCTTAGCAGTGAATGATGCCAACATTGAAATTTCTCCAAAGTGTGCTTGTATGCATCAAAATTTGACATGGTTATACTAGACACATCCCTTGATGGTGTTAGCACCAAGATTTTCATTACTAAGGTTAGAGGTTTGTCAAAAAATTTGCAAAGTTATGCATGTTAGCACCCATATTGTTTTTATGCCTGACATCATATAACATCTCCAAGGGTCAGCTTCAAAGGGAAGGTTTTCATTTATTATTTCCATTTCCATTCACAATTGTGCGCTACAAAATTTGCTACGTGCTACGTAGAGCGCTTTATCACACAAAGGATTCTGTCATGCAGTGGATTTTTGTCATGCAGTGGATGATGTCACACATAGGATGTTGTCTCATAGTGGATTATGTCACACATAGGATGTTGTTGCGTAGTGTATTATGTTGTGCATAGGATGTTCTCGCGTAGTGGATTTTCCTACGCACAGGCTACAGGTCGCACTACGAAAATGACTGGTTTAGTGGTCAAATTCAAGATCCATTTCTGACCAACTGGAGAGGAATTTTGAAAATCCCTGAGATTTTTTTGTTGAGGAAAAACTAAGTAATAAAAACCTCTCTCATATTTGCAAAAAGTTTCACGGATTTGGAGATTCAAAGGAATATTTGAGCCCTATTTTTAAGCTTTCATGATTTCCTGTCCGAGACATGTTTTTGCGATACATATTCCGGCCAGTTGGAGATGCATTTAACGAAACTGAGAGATATTCTTATTTATAATGATCTTAACTACAAAAACCTCTCTCGGTTTCTAAAAATAGTTTTTATCAGTGAGATGCAATGCCATCTTTAACATCTATTTCCCCAGTTTTGCTGCACAATCAGCTGTGTTTTTTTACATAGGTTATTGTTGTGTAGCAGGCTTGATGTGCAGGGGTGACAGAGTGTCCAGCAGTGAAATTGATGGATCATCGCAACCATATGGTCGAATTTGGATCATGATCAATGAATTTAAAGAATATTTCATTTACAATTATGATTTAGCAAAGTCGTGTTTTCTATTTTTAGTGAATCCGTTGAAGTTAATATTCTCTTTCAAAGAAAACGGATCCATGATTCCATGAGAGAGTAGCTTGGCCCTAACAGCCAAGGGTGACATTAGTTTCTATGTATGGGGATCATTTTCATGTAAAAAAGGTTGGTTGGTAAATTGGGTAGACGATAGATATTGTATGTAATCTGAGTTTTGACCATAATTTATGCAAAGGTCCTGTGATTTGATGAAAAGATTCTAGTTGTGATAGTTGGATGTATTGGGATTCTTTATTTGTGTATGTTATTTCCTGTTATATTTATTTCATATCTCTTTTTGTCTATTTCAAAATGAATTATTGAACCTGTGAATTCGCTATAAAATGCCCCTTGTTCATGCCACTTAGACAAAACATTTTCCTCTCAAGCTGACTCTAAATTCATCCACAACGACGCTCCTGAGTTGCTTCCTATAATTTCTCTTGCCACAGATTACGGTTTTACACTAAAGGTTATTGCTTGCCTAGTTTTATCCTCTCAAATCCATTCACTGAGTCATTTGTCCCGTCTCTTCCTCAGATCAACCCCATAGCCCAAGTCTTACTTTTCTGCGCCAATATAACCAGAACCCATTTTATCATAGGTGTTAAATCTAGTGATTGTTTTCAAAGTCATATCCTGCATGGAGACCACGCCATTTATGAGAGAGCCATCTCTAGATTCGAAAGGATAATTTCAGGTCTCAAAGTTGGTTGAAAAAGTTACTTTCGTCGTTTGTTTATCAGCCTAACATATTTACGGAGTGCTAACATTCTGGTGCCATTGCTAGGGATAGAATTGAATGAGACTTTCCCTGGGAAGAACGAAATTGTTTCAGTTCTAAGGTCTGGGAGCAGCAGACACTTAGGAACATATTGGTTGTATTTATACTCTGGTGACTCCACAAATCAGAAAAACAGTTGAAGGTGATTCCACTAGAAGAAGAATCCAGAGCTAAATTTTTCATGGCAACTCCAATCAAGCTTCAAATGCGATTCAAAGACTCCACTTGAGAATGAGACCTGTTGACAGAGATATGGAAGAGCAGTATGGGAAAATAAGGTACTCGAACTTAAGTTTAGTTCAATAAGTACTTTTCTGTATTATCAATATATTCTTTTCCTCTCCCGAGTTTTTCAAAATAATGTCTCTTCACTTACTGCATTCAAATGAGGCCCAGAGATCTACCCTTGTATATCCTCCATGGAAAACTATAGGTATACCTCCTTCTTCTTGTATAACCAATATTCACCAAGATCCTTCCTCTGAGCCATATGATGTTCATGATCATTCTTGTGAGCTTAATGAAAATAGAGCTGAGCTTGTACATTATGTTCTTAATCCTACACCCTCTAAGATTCAAGAAAGATAAAATATTTTTTTTCCTTCCATCCTTCATGACTTTCCTCTGAAACATTATAAGTACCTTCCTCAGTTCGATGGAGAGATTGATGGAAAGTTAGCTGAAAAACATATTCAGGTCTTTGAGCATTTTATAGAACTTTTTGAGATCGAACATGATGATGTGTCTATGAGGTCCTTTTCTCAGTCCTTACAAGGATATGCCAAAGCATGGTTCACAAATTGCAGCCTTGGTCAATTAGCTTGTGGGATGAACCGAGGGAATATTTCTGTAGATTTTGGGGTGAGATAAAGTCATGGGATCTAATCCTTTCTGAGTTTTATTCCATGAGAAGAATGAAAGATGAAACCATCTCAAATTTCAATAGGAGGTTTGCTATTCTTTATTATAAACTGCCTAAAGAAGTCCAACCTCCTGAAGTTGTTGCCATGCTCCATTATGTAACAACCATTCAATAAGACTTGTCTTTTATTTTGATGGAGAGGAGGCCTATGTATTTACAACATATGTTCAACAATGCCCAGGAAGTTGAAGACAATATTCAAGCATGTAAACAAATTCAAAATGAGGATTTGGATGCTAAAGACCATGACAATGAATATGAACAAAGAACAATTGATTTGAATCTTGAGAAGAGGGTTAATAATTTCATATGTCCTCTTGAAGATTTAAATGCTGATGATTTTGCAAAGGATTATATTCCTCTTATTGAAAAAGGAGGTGCTAATTTAGATTATGATCCATCCCATGATAAGCATGAGATTGATTATTTATGTATTCATTTGTAGACAATCAAGAAAATGAATATGAAAATCAGCTTGTTGAAGCGCAGTTTGATGTACCAAGATTTTTCATGTTAGATGACATTGCAAATGTTGTTGATTTGTCTTTATATGATAAATATGATGATGATTATGATGTTGAATTCCTAGAACAACAAGTTGCATGTTCTCTATCAGAAAATGTTCATTTTCAATAGTGTAATGAGATCAATTAGCCTACATATCATAGTTACAAAGAAGAAAATGACGAAGGTTTTGAATCAAGTGAACAACCTTGCCATTGTGTTTTGCTTCTTTTGAATTGTTGAAGCAAAATCTTTGTAATTCTCCAAATAAGAAATCCTCCAGGCATGATGTTGAATATGAAGAAAGAAGTGGACTTGCAAATGAAAACTACCTTCCATTATGTTTTTCTTCCTTTGACTCGTTGAAATTAAATCATGAGATAACAGAGGAAGAAGTGAAGTCTGATTGCATTCACAGTGACATTGTTTTACATGAGAAAATTGTTATCAGTGAAGAGGACCAACAACCTTCTCATACTTTTAATGACCCTATTGTTGATTACATGGAAAGTTGTTTCAGTTCAGATTTGCGGCCTGTGATCAACTACCAGCCTGGAAATAAATATGACGGTAAATCAACATCAGTGGTAGGTATGGATTGCTTGCCACTAGGGGTTTCATTTTAGCCAACACTGTCTTCTGATTCAAAAGATTGTTATTTCCAGTAGTCTCTGCATATTCTTCAGCCTTTTTGTGGTAATCAACAGGTTGAATTACATGAAAACAAGGATGCAGTGGAAGGGGTGAATCATGATTGTTTCTTTGTGCATGTTTTGGAGGATCCATTTGTAGTTTTATTGGAGGCGGTAAACAACCCGAATGTTTTTAATTTTTTGAGATTGGAATTTATAGATAAATTTTTGAAACAATTAACAGTAAACAAATTTTCGAGAAAGCATGTAGAAAGAAAGAAAAAGGTGGATAAAGTGATTGCATGGTTTCATTAGCACTTTGATTTCACTTGATTGACATGTTTTTCAGCAGTTAGGGTAGGTAGGAGTGTGAATAAGCTCGATACTACAAGCATTTCTTTTAGCAATCTGCAATTTTCATTTTCAGCATAGTTTCAGATTTTAGTTTGGAGCATATACAGTTTTAGGTTTTCAGTGGATGAAGGCTACAAGTTACAGTTTGAAATTTGAGTTTGGGAGAAGCCCAATGGATTGGCACCTGGTCTACTATTCTTTTCTATCTCACAGGGACGATAACATCCCCATTGGAGCCAACTGTTAGCACCATGATTTTCATTGCTAAGGTTAGAGGTTTGTTAACAAATTTGCAAAGTCGTGCATGTTAGCACCCATATTGTTTATATGCCTGACATCATCTAACATCTCCAAGGGTCAGTTTCAAAGGGAATATTTTCATTCATTATTTCCATTTCCATTTGCAACTGAGTGCTGCGCAGAGTACTTTACTGCACAAAGGATTCTGTCGTGCAGTGGATTTTCGTTGTGCAATGGATGTTGTTGTGCATAGGATGTTGTTGCGTAGTGGATTCTCTTGCACATAGGATGTTTTCTCGCAGTGGATTCTGTTGTGCATAGGATGTTGTTGTGCAGTGGATTTTCCTGCGCACGGGCTACAAGTCACACTGCGAAAATGATTGGTTTAGTGGTCAACTTCAAGATCAATATATGACCAATTGGACAAGAATTGTGAAACTAACTGAGAGATTTTTGTTGAGGAAAAACCAATTAATAAAAACCTTTTTCAAATTTTCAAAATGTGTCACGGATTGGGATATTCGAAGGAATATTTGAGCCTTATTTTTCATCTTTCATGATTTCTTGTCCGATACATGTTTTTGCGATAGGTATTCCGGCCAGTTGGAGATGAATTTAACGAAACCAATATATATTTTTGTTTATAACGAGATTAACTAAAAGAACTCTCACAGTTTCTAAAATTAATGTTTTGTATGTGAGATACGATGTCATATTTAACGTCTATTTTCCCAATTTTGTTGCACAATCTGCTGCATTTTTTGTTGTAGGTTATTGTTGCGTAGTAGGCTTGTCGTGCAAGGGTGACAGAGTGTCCAAAAGTGAAAATTGATGCATGAGCATCGTAAGCAGCCAACCAACCAATGTAAAAGTGGAAGACAACTGGAAAAGCACCAGCGCACATTTTGAAATGTTTTGAAAAATTAATGAATGGACATTAATATAGTAGCTAAGGGAAGCGTACTTACATTTATATCTAGATGTTGTAAACAGATCTTGAGCGTTACTCTCATCTTTCGAAGGTAGAGGCATTTATGCATGATAAATTTAAGTAGGTAGATTTAATTTAATAGATTAGACAGTTTAGAAGTATAGGAGGGAAAACGGATATAGACACCCTCACCCCTGTATCATAGTAACTTTTGATGATCATTAAGAATTCATAAGTTGTAGAGTTGTAACAAAGAGATATAGAGAAGAACCCATGTACAAGAGAACTTGAGTTAATATATGAAGCTTTGAATCAATTTTCATGGTGTTATGATGCTTACTATTTACATTTGTTGAATGGTATGGTTATAGTTGATTTGTTTCTCTGTTATGCATTTGTTTCAATGTTGCATTAAGTGTGATTTCATGTTGAATGTATGAAGTCTGAGAGAGGAGAAGAATGAGTTTCAATTGTTTCTCTTCTTGAGAATTTCTGCAAGGAGTGTACTGAATGTTCGCAAGGTGTGCGTTGACGAGGGTCTAAGTTTTATCTCAGAAAGCTCACGAGAGATATCATTGTTCTCATACTAGCTGATGTGTAGGTGAAGCATAGAGTTGTGCAAGGTGTGCGCAGGCCAATTGAAGCCTTGGGTTTTATAAATCCAGAAGGAAGGTTGAAGGACCACTGTTTCAAAGAGTACATAGGGTCGGAGACTCAAATAACCAGAGGTTATTTGAAGGTTTTCCACAAGGAGTGCGAGCAGGGATCCTTTCGGGAAGCTTGAGTTTACAAGTGAAATCTCAAGAAGGATAACACCTTTGAAGTGATCAAAGGGGGACGAAGATCGAAATCGTCTCATAGAAGTCAAGTTCAGGAGGGAGAACACTGAGTCGGTTGGAAAAAAGTCATTGAGGAGTGCATCTGGTGGTCAGAATTCTCCGTGGAGAACTAAAGAAGTCGTGGGAACCATAGGATCCAGAGGAGCTATAGGGTGGTTAGGAGTTGGATGAACCCACCACCCTGATATCAATAATCAATGTGCAATGTTGATCGTGGTCAGTTTGAGCCGTCAGATCATTTCGGGAATTCGAGATTCATAAGTTTGGAGTGGAGGCCAAAATCCTTAGTCATGCAAATTCCTGAATCGTGAAAGGTATTATTAGGTGTGGGATTTTGGCATTTTGATAATTTAGGGTTCGGCATACCAGAAATTCCGATGACAAGGAATCGAGACCCTTTGCATTAAAAATCTCGAAGTCGCGAAACGCGATGTGCCTTTGGTGTGGGATTTCATCATTTCATCTTTCCAGAGTTTGGGAAGTAGAGGAGGCAGTGACTTTGAAATTGAGAGTTTCAAACTTCCGGTTCGCGAAATCTCGAAGAGGGAAAGGAAAAATTCCCGAAAAGTCGAGGGACAATAGCCATTGGGAACCAATCGAGTTTTGGGGTTTTGGGACTCAAGAGGTAGAGTTGCATGGTTAACGCAACTCCCAAAATCGTGAAGAGATAAATGCCAAAAAGGTGGGTTCCAAGTCTTAGTCAGAGGGTACGTGCGGCGGAAGTAAAAGCAGGGGTCAATCTTCGACTTAAATTCTGAAAGGCCATTGATCTTGCATTCCATGGGACGTTGATCCCATTTCGACATTCCATAATTTTGGAGTTTGGGGAATCATAAAGGAAGAGGAATGACTATTGGTTGTTCACTCAGAGTCCCGAAAGCCAAAACTAGTGGGTAATAGGTGGCATGTGTTCGGTGCATTGAAGGAGTCAACCTTCGCTGACAATTGACATTTCAACATTTTCCAAGAGCTGTGGAAATACATCGAAACTCTCTAACTCTTGAAACCTGAAGTCCTTTGTGGCTTAAAAAAAGGGTTTAATTAACCCTTGGCATGGTTTTAGTGAAGATACTGAGTGGATCTCGGCCCAAGGGCAGGGGGTCTGTGCCAGTTGTGGTATCAGAGCCTGATTTTGTCTGTATATTTCAGGAAGGAGGAGCTAAAGGAGAAGGAGTAGTCTGATATGCACCGGTTTTCGTATCAGAGCACAAAAAAAATTCTTTGCTTTCCATAGCAGAGAGAAAAGAGTAAAATGTTTAAGCCATGTCACCGAGAAGAAGATATAAGCTAATGCCTGATCCAACAGTGGAAAGAGAATTGCGTGAGTTACGTGCCAGACTTGATACTATGGAGACAACACAGAGGCACACAGTCGACACTGGGGATATCAGTGAGGTTGAAATTGAAAATGAATATGGAAACAAAGGAGAATAAGTTGCACTCGAAGATGCTATAGATGAACGCCTATTCAGGGTTGTTGCAAGGATAGGTGTCAGAGCAAAAATGGAGATTCCCATGTATGAGGGAAACTTAGATGTTGAAGAACTTCTAGACTGGATTAGAGCTCTAGACAAATACTTCGACTATGAAGATGTCGAGGAAGATAAGAAAGTTAAACATGTTGTTATCAGACTTAAAGGGCAGGTGGCACTGTGGTGGGATGAACTGCAGGCTGATGATGCTGCAAAGGAAAGAAAAAAATCAAAAGTTGGGATAGAATGGTTGCAAAGATGAAATCCAAATTTAAACCCAGGGATTATCAAATCACTCTATTTCGGAAGATGAATAATTTGAGACAGAAGTTGATGTCATTGAAGGAATACACTGAAGAATTCTACAGGATAAACATTAGAGTAGATCATCGGGAAAGTGATGATGAAAAAGTTGCCAGATACATGAATGGTCTGTGATATGACATTCAAGATGAGATGGGCATGATGAACATTCGAAATGTGGAAGATGCTTATCAGATAGCTCTGAAAGCTGAAGAGAAGTTGAGTTGAAAGCAAGGTCAAAGAGGCCGAGGTAGAAGTCAAGCCAGAGGTAAAACAATTGCCCAAGACAGGATTCAGAGACCTAAAGAAGAGGGAAAGAAACCTCAAACTCAACCTGAGAGAGGAGGAAGCTCACAAGGAAGGCAATATGCTGATAGAAATACTTTTCCTCGAGCTAGAGGAAGAGGAAGAGGCAGAGGAGGTGAAGTGAAATGCTTTGTTTGTGGAAAAATCAGACATAAATCCTATGAGTGTCTAGATAGGAAGAAAGAAGGTGGTGAAACTCACATTGTCAAAGCTCAAGGACAAAATGTTGAGGCATAAGACACTGAGGGTGGAATATATTTGATGATGAGGAAAGTTCTCTTGAAGCCGGAGAAGGAGGTAGAGAACCCAGCCCAAAGAAACAGTCTATTTCAGACTGCTTGCAAAACTAAGGATAGGGTATGCAAGGTCATAGTGGACAGCGGTAGCACAAACAATCTTGTATCTACAGAGATGGTAGAAAAGCTGGAGATGGAGACTATTGTACATCCAAGCCCATACAGAGTTTCATGGCTACAAAAAGGACATCAGGTAAATGTCACTAAACAATGTTTAGTTGCATTTAAAATAGGAGGATATAAAGATGAAATATTATGTGATGTCATTCCCATGGATGTTTGTCATCTATTATTGGGTATACCATGGCAATATGACAGAAACGTAGTTCATGATGGGAGAAATAACACGTACACCCTGAAGAAAAATGGTAGGACTCACATGTTGCTGTCGATTAAGGATAAAGAGGTGGAAACAGAGATGAGAAACACTGTACTTCTCATGAGTGGGAAGGAACTTATTGATGAGGTTAAGAATAAGGAAGACACACAATTTATTATGGTTAGGAAGCCCATAATTGTTTTGACCAGTATGAGGATAGATGATTTACCAGAAGAAATCTAGGAGTTGCTGGGAGAGTTTGCTGATATAGTAGTGGACGAACTACCTTGTTCGTTGCCACCGATAAGGAGTATAATTCATCATATCAATATTATACCTGGAGCCAGTTTTATGAACAAAGAAGCATATCGGTTGACGCCATAGGAAAATGAAGAAGTTAAGAGGCAGGTCCATAACTTAATGGAAAAAGGATTGATTCGAGAAAGCTTGAGTCCATGCGCTGTTTCGACAGTGCTCAGCCCAAAGAAAGATGGAGGTTGGAGAATGTATAGAGATTCAAGGGCGATCAATAATATTTCCATCAGATACAAATTTCCATTGACAACGATGGATGACTTGATGGATTTCTTGAGTGGAGCAAAGTTTTTTTCAAAGATTGATTTGAAAAGCGGGTATCATCAAATTTGGATGAGAGAAGGTGATGAATGGAAGACAACATTCAAGATGAATCAGGGGCTGTATGAATGTCTTGTCATTCCATTTGGCTTAACAAATGCGCCCAATAATTTCATAAGGTTGATGAATGAAGTTTTGAAGGATTTCATTGGGAAATTCGTCATTGTATATCTTGATGATATATTAATTTTTAGCAAAACTAAAGAAGAGCACTTAAAGAATTTAGCTGCAGTAATGAGAAGATTACAACAAGAGAAATTGTTGATCAATGTGAAGAAATCATCATTTATGAGGACATAACTCATTTGTTTGGGTTTTGTTATCTCTGCAAATGAGCTGAAAATGGATCAGGAAAAGATAGAGGCGATTAAGAATTGGCCATCGCCGAAGAGTCTATTTGAAGAACAAAGCTTCCATGGGTTGGATAGCTTCTATAGGAAATTTATCCGAAACTTCAGTGGAATTAGCACACCAATGATGGATACGGTGAAGAAAAGAAACAAATATTTTCACCAGATGGAGGAAGCAGAGAAGAGCTTCAATCTACTGAAGAAGAAGATCACTGAGCAACCAATTCTAGTTTTGCCTGATTTGATCAAAACATTCCAGGTTAGGTGTGATGCGATTGGATTTGCAATTGTAGTGGTCTTGAGCCAAGACGACAGGTCGATCATGTATTTCAGTGAAAAACTGAATGAAGCGAAGATTAAGTACTCCACATATGACAGAATTCTATGCAGTCATATAGGAACTGAAGAAATGGAGACACTATTTGGTTCCCAAGGAATTGGTTTTGTAAAATGATAATCACGCTTTGCAATTCATGAGTTGACAGGAGAAGTTGAACCAAAAGCATGCTAAATGGGTTGAATTCATGCAGAATTTTACTTTTGTGATTAAGCATATTTCTGGAACTGCTAACAAAGTTGTTGATGTTTTGAGCAGGAAATGTTTTCTTATGCGGGAATTCAGAGTCAAGACTTTGGGTTTTGATAACCTCATAGAAATGTACAAGGATGAATCATATTTTAAAGAGGCATATGAGGCATTTGAGAATCCAATTCTCAGGGATAGAAGCCAATGGACTGAATACATGATCCAGGATGGATTATTGTTCAAGGGAAATCAACTATGTATTCCGAAAGGCTCCATGAGGGAGAACCTGCTGAAGGAAAAACACACTAGAGGATTGACTAGACATTTTGGTCATGAAAAGACATTCTCAAAGTTGAATAGATCATATTTTTGTCTAGGGATGAGGGCAGATGTTAGGAAATTCATGGATAGATGCAAAATTTACCAACACGCGAAAGGAAAAAGGCAGAACATAGGGTTATACCAACTATTAGCCATACCTGAAAGGCCATGGGATGTAGTGAGCATGGATTTCATATTAGGACTGCCAAGGAAACAGAGAGTATATGATTCAATCTTTGTGGTAGTTGATAGATTTTAAAAAATGGCACATTTCATACCATGCCAGAAAACCAGTGACACAACTCATATTGTGAACCTGTTTTTCAAGGAAGTTGTTAGACTTCATGGCTTTCCAAAGAGTATCATTTCTGATCGAGATACCAAGTTCGTAGGGAATTTCTGGAGGACCTTATGGAAGAAGTTGGGGACAATTTTGTCTTTTAGCTCAACATATCATCCTCAGACGGATGGACAAACATAAGTCGTGAACAAGAGCTTGGGAGATTTGTTAAGAAGCTTAGTGACTGAACACCACAGTCAATGGGATCACATTCTGCCACAGGCGGAATTCGCTTACAATGATTCACTCAATAGAATCACAGGGAAGAGTCCATTCCAGATTGTATATGGAATGCAACCAAGGGGCGTTTTTGAATTGAAATATTCGGAACAAAATGAATTTAGGAGTGCTAGTGTAGAGGACTTTGTAGAAGGAATGAAGGAGCTTCACAGTCGAGTTAAGGAGCGATTGTAGAGTTCAAGTCAAGAATACAAGCAGAGAGCAGATCAACACAGGAGAGAACTTCAATTTGAAGTTCGTGATCTGATTCTTGCGCATCTGAGGAAGGAGAGGTTCCCAAGGGGAACGTATAATAAGTTGAAGATGAAAAAGATTGGACCATGTAAGATCATAAGGAAATTTGGGGCAAACGCATATGAGATTGAATTACCTGATGGGGTCAGAATCTCACCGATATTCAATGTTGTGGATTTGTACACTTATAGAGTTGAAGAAGAAGGAACAGAGGAGGAACAAAAAGAAATTCCATGGAAAAAACAAATGCCTGTAGCTGTAGAGCCACAGATGGAAAGCATAATTAACAAAAGGGTTAACAAAAAGACCAGAAGAAAAGAGTATTTTGAATACTTGGTCAAATGGAAGGGACATCTAGTTGAAGATGCAAATTGGGAGGATGAAGAAACAATTCATAGGCATGGACAGACTGTGCAAGAGCTCATGAATAGGAGTTCATGAAAATTTTCAAGCGAGGGAGTATGATGCAGGAGCATCATAAGAAGCCAGCCAAGCAACTTAAAAGCAGAAGACAGCTAGAAAAGCACCAACACACATTTTGAAACGTTTTTAAAAATTACTGAATGGACATTAATATAATAGCTAAGGGAAGCGTACTTACATTTATATCTAGATGTTGTAAACAGATCTTGAGCATTGCTCTCATCTGTCAAAGGTAGAGGCATTTATGCGTGATAAATGCAAGTAGGTAGATTTAATTTAATATATTAGACAGTTTAGAAGTATAGGAGGGAAAACAAATATAGACACCCTCACCCTTGTATCATAGTAACTTTTGATGATCATTAAGAATTCATAAGTTGTAGAGCTGTAACAAAGAGTTGTAGAGAAGAAACCATGTATAGGAGAACTTGAGTTAATATATGAAGCTTTGACTCAATTTTCATGGTGTTATGATGCTTACTATTTACATTTGTTGAATGGTATAATTACAGTTGATTTGTTTCTCTTTTATGAATTTGTTTCAATGCTGTGTTATGTGTGATTTCATGTTGAATGTATGAAGTCTGAGAGAGGAGAAGAATGAGTTTCAATTGTTTCTCTTCCTGAGAATTCTTGCAAGGAGTGCAGTGAATGTCCACAAGGTGTGTGTTGAGGAGGGTCTGAGTTTTATCTCAGAAAGATAAGGAGAGATACCGTTGTTCTCATACCAGCTAAAGTGCAGGTGAAGCACAGAGTCGTGCAAGGTGTGCGCAGGCCAATTGAATCCTTGGGTTTTATAAATCCATAAGGAAGGTTGAAGGACCACTGTTGCAAAGAGTCCACAGGGTTGAAGACTCAAATAACCAGAGGTTATTTGAAGTTTTTCCACAAGGAGTGCGAGCAGGTATCCTTTCAGGAAGCTTGAGTTTACAAGTGAAATATCAGGAAGGATAACACCTTTGAAGTGCTCAAAGGGGGATGGAGATTGAAATCATCTCATAGAAGTCAAGTTCAGGAGGGAGAACACTGAGTCGGTTGGACAAAAGTCATTGAGGAGTGCATATGGTGGTCATAATTCTCCGTGGAGAACTCACAAAGTCGTGAGGACTATAGGATCCAGAGGAGCTGTAGGGTGGTTAGGAGTTGGATGAACCCACCACCCTGATATCAAGAATCAACATGGACTATTGATCATGGTCATTTTGAGCCATCAGATCATTTTGGGAATTCAGGATTCATAAGTTTGGAGTGCAGGCCAAAATCCTTGATCACACAAATTCCCAAATCACAAAAGGGATTATTAGGTGTGGGATTTCGACATTTCGGTAATTCATGGTTCGGCATACTGGAAATTTCAATGACAAGGAATCGGGACCCTTTGCATTAAAAATACCAAAGTTGTGAAACGCGATGTGCCTTTGGTGTGGGATTTCGACATTTCGTCTTTCCGGAGTTCAAGAAGTAGAGGAGGTAGTGACTTTGGAATTGAGAGTTTCAAACTCCCGGTTTATGAAATCCCGAAGAGGGAAACGAAAAATTCCTGAAAAGTCGAGGGACAATAGCCGTTGGGAACCAATCGAGTTTTGAGGTTTTGGGACTCAATAGGTAGAGTTGCATGGTCAACGCAACTCCCGAAATAGCAAAGAGAGAAACGCCGAAAAGGTGGGTCCCAAGTCTCAGTCAAAGGGTACGTGTGGCGAAAGTAAAAGGAGTGGTCAAGCTTCGACAAAAATCCCAAAAGGCCATCGATCTCACATTCCATGGGACTTTGAGCCCATTTTGGCATTCTGGAATTTTGGATTTCAGGGAATCATAAGGGAAGAGGAATGACTATTGGTTGTTCGCTCGAAGTCCCAAAAGACGAAACTAGTGGGTAACAGGTGGCATGTGTTCAACGCATTGAGGGAATCAACCTTCACTGAAAATTGGCATTTTGACATTTGACAAGAGTTGTGGAAATACACCGGGATTCTCTAACTCCCGAAACCCAAAGTCCTTTGTGGCTTAAACAAAGGGTTTAATTAAACCTTGGCGTGGTTTTAGTGAAGATCCTGAGTGGATCTCAGCCTGAGGGCAGGGGGTCTGCACAAAAAATAATGGCTCATCACAACCATATGGTTGAATTTGGATCATGATCAATGACTGTAAATAATATTTTGGTTACGATTATGATTTGGCAAAGTCGAGTTTTCTATTTTTAGTGAATTCCTTGAAGTTATTGTTCTCTTTCAAAGAAAATGGATCCATGATTCCAGGAGAGAGTATCTCGACTCTAACATCCAAGGGTAACATTAATTTCTATATACGGGGATCATTTTCATGTAAAAGAAGTTGGTTGGAAAATTGGGTAGATGATAGCTATTGTATGTAATCTGAGTTTTGACCGGAATTTAATGCAAAGGTCCTATGGTTTGATGAAAAGATTCTAGTTGTGATAGTTGGATGTATTGTGCTTATTTCTTTGCGTATGTGATTTATTTTTATCTTTATTTCATATCTCTTTTTGTCTATTTCATAATGAATTATCGAACTTTTGGATTCATTGTACAATGCCCCTTGTTCGCGCCACTTAGAAAAAACGTTTTCCTCTCAAGATGACTCTGAATTCGTCCACATGATGCTCTTGAGTTACTTCCTGTAATTTGTCTAGCCACACATTATGGTTTTACACTGAAGGTTGTTTCTCTCCTAGCTTTATCCTCTCGAATCTAGTCACTGATTCATTTGTCCCGTCTCTTCCTTAGATCGACCCCATAGCCCAAGTATTACTTTTCTGTGCCAATATAACCAGAACCCATTTTATCATAGGTGTTAAATCTAGCCATTGTTTTCAAAGTCATATCCTGCGCGAAGACCGTGCCATTTATGAGAGAGCCTTCTCTAGATCTGAAAGGCTAGTTTTAGGTCTCAAAGTTGGTTGAAAAAGTTACCTTCATCGTTTTTTTATTAGCCGAATAGATTTACGGAGTGCTAACAGATTGTATGGGAGGGTTTCAAGACTTAAGGATGTCTGATGTTCCCACATAATCTTTGAGATCATCCATGTTTTAAGGGGTTAGGGGTTAGATGGTATACAGGTTAATGTCTTAGGCTTAAGCTTAGTGAAATACTTTTTTTTTATAAATATAACTTAATGAACAAACTTTGGATACATTTAGTCTAACAGTTTGTATTTACATTGTTTTACATATACGATATATGTAATTATATTTTTTAACAAATTCATATTTAATGTATTGTTATTGAATATGTTCTTCATTCTAGTTCAGTCTAAGTCTAACCAATAACTTCACAACACATGTAAACCATTATCAACAAATAAATGACCACTAACCATGCTAACTCTTATAAAAGCAATCCTAATTGTTTTTTCAAACAATTCATAGAAAACATTAGACACTTTAAGGATATTGCAATAAGTAATTTGTATTGACACAAATAATACTAAAGAATTTTAAAGTTTGGGCCATAAGAATCAACATTTTTAAAACATGGATTACAAATAATTCTAAAAATTTAGAAATCTTGATCATTAACATTATTGTCTGCAACAATGTCATCCAATGTATCATTGCCAATTTTCATATGTTATTTCAAGTATCTAGTATTATTATCATCCTCATCTTGACTTGCATCATCTTCATCATCATTGAAATTTAACAATAGACTATCTATATTGTTACCATATGTATTTGGATCATCATTTTATATACCATCCATATTGTTGTCTTTGTTATAACCCTAATTTACTAGACATGCATACCTGGCATCAGGCCATCTCACTTGCCATTTTTCCCAAGCCACCATTGAACAACTCTTTTGAAAGCCACCCTTTTGAAGGCATATGCACCCTGCACCACTGCTGCATGAGTGTATACACTAGATGATCAACTACAACCCGCGTATACTGACAAAAGAAAAAAAAATAGAAAGTTGCAGATGTAATACATATTTTCGGGTAATTTCCTAAGACGTTTGACCACCCATAGCCGGTCACTCAACTAGATAACTACCCTCTTTTATCCTATAAAAGAAGAGGTAGGGATCCCATTTCAAGGGAGGAAAATAAGAGTAAAGAAACTCTGCCCTTTTTTGTATTCCCCTTGCCCAAATATTTTGCAACCATTTTGTGAGGAGAAGCATATGTGGAAGTGGTTGGTGCATAGTTGAAGAGGAGCCCAGGACCGGATTTGAGAAGCAGTGGTCGATCTCACCATTGCAAGTTACTTTTGTGAGGTTAATAAAAAGAATTATTTTTCCCGTCCCGCCATATGAGGTGTTCAATATTTAGTTTTGATTATATTTTATTAGAATCTCTAACCCATTAGTTCATATATAAGATGCATGTTTGGAGTTCTTTGTTTGTCTGTTTATGAATGCAGGTTGGCTTTGGGA
>ML854006.1:11412-29229 GCA_009831015.1 Picea engelmannii
AAAAAAAACTTCATGCGGGAACACCCCATCCACGTAAGATATACCATATGATTTTATATTCTTAGATAGGTTTGGAAGTCCTAGTGGTACTTCAAATTTAAGGAATTGGGCATGCCTACTTTACCCTAGGTGTGCATTTTAATTCATTTAATATGCATTTCATAAATGGTTGAAATAAGGGTATTTTTCTTAAGTGCATTAGAGTTTAGGAATGGAATCATGGCATGAGATGAGATAGTTTTGTTAATAATTGAATAAGGAATTCATAACATATTTTATAGATTGATTTGGTTTTAGACTCGGCTCTCTACATGTATTTTAATGATACTTTATTTTATTTTCTTAAAAAGTGAAAAAATTGTGTTAAACTTATTTTGAACTCTTATCCATATATTTCACCTAGAGATAGTTCTAGAGAATCAAACAAATCAATTGGTATAAAAATTGAACTACTAGAATGTGGTAAATTTATTTTTCTAAAATAATTCACTTGTCTAAGGTTAAAAACTAAAGTCTAGAGGTGATAGGATTTTGTAGAGTGGATTGCTAGGATTTGGAGAAACTACAAGCTAGGGTTTGGTAGTCGCGGCCATAGGAGAGGATAACATGAGTACCAAAGGGGGTGGTAATGGAAATCCATCCCACAAGAAGGTAATGGTGGACAGGAGGAAAGGCCCAAGAAGCATAGGTTTCAAGGCACCAATGACAAGCACTTATGGATCAGAACCAGAAAAGAGTTAGGAAAGGAACCAAGGAAAAAGTGATTGCATGGGGGAAGAATCCAAAGAAACTCAAAATGATGCGTAAGAAACAGCGGGCCCCAATGGGGAAGAAGGGAAGAACCCATGTAAACCTAAAACAACAATGATACCCAAGGTGACCCTGGAGGATCCACAAATGCAACTCTACAGGGACCATATGAAGACACATGCACTAATATGAACGTTTATGGATTTGTGGCCCACAGAAAGAAAACGGCACAACTGGATTAAATATCAATGGAAGCCAAGCAGAGAAGTGGAACTCCACCTGGGCTCGAAAGGCTTCTTCACAACAATATTCATGAACCTAGAAGACAAGGATAAGGTTTTTGATGGGGGTCCATACTTCCATGCCTCAGCGGGACTGTATATGTGGCCATGGAAGGAAAATTTCTCCCCATAAAAAGAAACTTTCAAAAATGTACCTGTCTGACTGAGAATTTACTCCTTGTCATTAAATTACTGGCTACCTTCCACCTTCGATGCAAAGGGAACAAACTGGGAAAATATGTGAAGACTTCAGAAGCCACCCTAAAAGGGAGATATACATCCTATACAAGAATCTACATAGAGATGGATGTATCAGGAGCACTCCCAGAAGCCATAATTATGGAATTCATGGATGAGGAATGGATACAAAACATTGACTATGAGAATTCAGATGCAGAAGATGTCATGAACATGGAAACCTAATCAAAGAATGTCCTCTCAATAAAAAATAAGAATTGAAAAGCACCAAACCGCAGCAGGATGAGGATGGGTTTATAAAGTTGAACCACAAAAACAAAGCTAACATGAAACAAAGTAAAACCCCAACAGGGAGAAATCCAGAGGACAGGAATAGAACAGAAGAATGGGACAAGATCAACAAAGAGTAAGAAGGAGGAAAGGAACCGAAAAAATCTAAAGAAGTCAAGGAAAAAGAAACAAATGAGTCCATATATAGCCCAAGTAATAAGAAGGAATAGGGGGGTAGCGAAACTCCTATGGATGGAGAAACCATAGATGGAAACACCCCCATGCAGGAAGCAGACAAAGACGTGGAAATGACTCCAAGCGAGGTAGGTATAGAATATCGTGATCTTAGATACATTTTGGAAAGGGAAGGGATAGATATCCTGAACATATTGGAGCAATGGAGAAGGTAGGGCATAGACAATGTACCAGCGGAGTAACTAGACCGCATCCAATACTTGTTCTTCCTAAGGGAGGAAGCCAAATCCAGAGGGCTCAAGTTCACACACAGGGAGATAGGACACCTAGGAATCAAAGCAGGTGAGGGACAACCACAACTCTCACCCAAGCAGACAAGAAATAAAAAAAGGCAGGAAATAAAATAGCGTAGCCCTACAGGAACTTGGAGCTCTGCTGATAAACTTAGGTAATATCAAGAATCTCTTTCCCAACTTTCCCCCACATGTTTAAATTAATATTATAACATGGAATATAAGAGGCCTAAACAACCCACGAAAGCATAGAATCCTTAAAAGTAGACTTAGGAAGGAACAACTGGACCTCTATTTCATCCAAGAGACAAAATGCACTACAGACATAATGGAAACAATTAGCAAAAAACAATGGAGCAAGTACAAGATGATGGTTGTTGAAGGACAACAGATGGCATGAGTTATTCTCACTTTGTGGAACCCACAAGTGATGAGCCTAATAGCAGCCAAAGCCACCGGGCACACACTTTCGGTTAGCATGCAAATAATTGGAAATACAGAGGTGATTCTATGTACCAATGTGTATGGACCCTAGATGTTAGAAGAAAAGAGGAAAATGCTTCTAGACCTAAAAGACCTAAAAACCCGATCCAACAACCTCCACTGGATCCTAGTTGGGGACTTCAACATCATCACATCACTTGCAGAGAAAAAGAGAGGCACTAGGAGATTGGATAGAGATGCAAAAGAATTCTCAATGTTCATAGACACAATAGAAATGGTGGAAACCAAAACCAATAATGGATAGCTCACCTGGAACAATAAATGGATGAATCAACATCAGGTAGTGATAAGACTAGAAATATTCTTGGTGTCGGAGTCTATCATTCTACAGGGGTTAACCTTAGACTACAACATCCTTCCCTGGGAAGGGTCTAATCACTAGGCAGACCAACTGGAATAGAATACCTCCAAAACAAACCGAAGAATAGACCCTTTATATTTGAGAAATTTTGGATCGAACACCCCTCTTTCAAGGAGAACATCAAACAGTGGTGGCCGGAGGAACAACCAGAGCAAGGGAAAAGGATATTCAAACTCTATAAGAAACCAAATTACATCAAATATAATCTCAAGGAGTGGAACAAGAAAATATTTGGAAATATAAACCAAGAGAAAACAAATATTGAAGACAAAATGAGAAAAATCCAGGAAATATGCATAGCCGAAGGCTATACAGAGGATCGAAAAAAGGAAGAGATCCAAATGACCCAGGAATGGGAAGCTAGATGTGAGAAGGAAGAAACTCTATGGTGATAAAAGTATCGAATCAGATGGTTAAGGGAAGGAGAGAAGAATGCCAAGTTTTTTCATAGAACAACCATTTCCAGAAGAGCCCACAAAAAAATCCTGAAAATTAAGGATCAGGATGGGATCAAGAGAGAATCCCACAAGGAGATTGAAAACACTCTGGTAAATCACTTCCATGGGATAGCCTAGGAACCCAACAAAGACCGAACGAAGGCTATCCAAAGGATAACTTAGCACATTCCCCCATCTAGTCACCGAGGAACAAAATAACAACCTAAATAAACCCGTCACTAAGGAGGAAATTGATCAACTGATCCAAAAGATGCCCAATGGGAAAGCCTTAGGTCCAGATGGTTTCACATTGGAATTTTTCAACGCCTGTTAGGAAGTGGCCAAACATGATGTTTATAGGGTAGTGGAGAACTCCAGACGGTCAACCTCCATTCTAAAAGCGCTAAATGCCACAATGATTACTCTAATTCCCAAAGAAATCGAAGCCAGGACCCACGACCGTTACAGACCCATCACTTTATGCAATGTGATCTACAAGGTAATCTCCAAAGTCATAGCCAATAGATTGAAACCCCTCCTACCCACACTGATCTCACTAGAATAGGCGGGTTTCATGGAAGGAAGGCAAATCATGGACAATATCATCCATGCCCATGAGCTAATCCACACCCTGAAAATCCAGAGGAGAGGGGGGATGGTAATACAACTTGACATAGCAAAAACCTATGACAAAACTAGCTGGCACTATATGGTCAAGAATCTGGAAGCCTTTGGTTTCACCTAGCACTGGATCAACTAGATTGTCAGAATTGTCTCAACGACAAGTTACTCTCTCCTAATCAATGGAGCCCCAACCAAACCTTTCTGTCCCACGAGAGGAATTAGACAAGGAGACCCGCTTTCCCCCTTCCTGTTCATTTTGATGATGGAAGGTCTCAGTTGAAGCATAAAAAGCGCAATATCAGTAGGAGAAATAGTTGGGATCAAACCTTTTGAAAATTGTCCTACTTCCACACACCAATAGTTCGTGGATGACACCTTACTCCATGGCATACCCACAGTCAAGGAACTCCATGGCATACCCATAGTCAAGGAAGAAAAATCCTGTAAAAGAATCTTAGAAGAGTTTGGGGAAGCCTCGGGTGCCGAGATCAATCACTCCAAATCTATGATCTATTTCTTCAACACCAACCCTGCAATCCAAAGAAACCTGACAAATATTCTGGGATTTGAACGCAAAACACTCCCAACCAAGTACTTGGGCATCCCCCTGATAGATAGAGCATACAACATGGAAACTTGGGAAGGAGTGATCAACAAGTTACATGAGAGGGTGAAATATTGGACGTACAAATCCCTCAACATAGCAGGGAGACTCATTTTGACCAAGACGATTTTGCAAGCAATTCCAACCTATATGATGTCCATTTTTCCCACCCCCAAAGGGATACTACAAAAAATAAGAACCATCCGAAGGGAATTCCTATGCCAAGGAGAGGAAAAAAATAAAAAATGGGCCATGGTGGTCTGGGAGAGGGTCTGTAAACCAAAAAGCAAAGGAGGTCTAGGGCTACAAGACCCACAAGTAACAAACGAAGCCTACGGGGCAAAAATTTGGTGGAGATGGGTCAAAAAAACTTCTACACCATGGGTAAACCTCTGGAAGGCCAAGTATGCCCTGAACATAAATGACCAATACCAAATCCACTTTATGGGCACCAGGGAGGGATCAACCATTTGGAATCTAGCTTGGCACAACAAAACTTGGATCCAGACACACATCTTTTGGGAAGTGAGGAATGGTAAAACAACCAAATTTTGGGACGATGCATGGCAACAGGAACCCACAATGGGAAAATTGGACAGGGAGGAACTCCAACAAGACATGATCGCGCAAGGCAAAACCAAATTCTACTACTACTGGAAACAAGAAATAGATCGCAACAGATGGAGAATCTGGGACAATCTCAGTCCCCAAAATAGAGACCAGACTGCAACAATCATGAAAGAGGTGGAGGAGGAACTGAGGAAAAGGAAACTTGCAGTCTCGGAAGAAGAGGACCAACTAAGATGGGGCCAAAAAAATGGTGGAGAATTCAACTTGAAAGAAGCCCGACATTACATCACGGACCAGGACCAAGAAGATCCAGCACAACAATGGGATAAGCTTTGGAATAGCCCCCAATGGACAAAAATCAAAACTTTCAAATGGTTAGTACTTCACAACTGAATTCTAACTAAGGAAAACCTAAGGAAAAGGGGATTCATTGGCCCGTCATGATGCCACCTTTGTCAAGCTAAGGAAGAAACAACAAATCATCTCCTCGATGAATGTAACTACACAACAAAGATCTGGGACTAGGCAGTAGGTATCTTTTGACAGTCCAATAGGATCTGAGGTAACATCTGTGCAACCATTAATACCTGGAAGGAGAATTACAACAAAAATGAAGAGGTGAACCTATGTTGGACTCTCATTCTGGGGATGATCACATGGGAAATATGGAAAGAAAGGAACCAATGCATCTTCAGGAATGAAAGCTGACCTGAAGGGAAACTCAAGGAAACAATAATATCCCTGATAAGATAAACGGTACAAATCTGCAAATTCCAGATGAGAAGAATGCAACTCGCAGGCCAGGACTCCCGAGTCCTAGAATATTTTCACCTAAAAGACGAGCACAACCGCACTCAAGTAAGGTGGCCACCACAACTCCAAATGGGTGAGCACAACTGGAATACCCCTCCAATAGGGTCGCTCAAGTTGAATTTAGATGGGGTGGAAAAAGGAAACCCAGGTAGGATAGGGATGGGAGGGGTAATCAGGGATAGTGAAAGTAACGTAATCTGGCTATACACTATGAGTATGGGAAATTCAACCAACAATGTAGAGGAATTGTGACAGTAACATAATCTGGCTATACGCTGGGAGTATGGGAAATTCAACCAACAACGCAGCGGAATTCAGAGCCCTGGAGATTGGCCTTGAGATTCTAAGCCATGAAAGGATGAAAAATATCATTGTGGAAGGTGACTCCACACTGGTTATCAAAACAATGAAGAGCCTCCAAAATGGCACCAGATTGGGAAAGATTCAGAGGCACTGGCGCTTGGCACACTCCCTACAAAAAATCCAAGAGCATATACAAATGATGAACACAGTGGAGTTGTGCTGGCTACGTAGGTTAGTGAATGGGCTAGCAGACAGAATTGCTAACGAGGGGGTTAGAAAGGAAGGAATAGAGCTAGACACTACCTGGATTAACATCCTGAATGGTTAGTTCAGAACAAACTGTATCCAACTAGCGACAAAGGACTGTGACGACAACCAAAGTATGGAAGGTCACACCGAGGAGGGAGGCGCAAGGCCAACTGGCAAGCATAAAGGATCTAGGAAGAATCTGACTACCCAACACTCGACCACAAGTTCCAATGCAAACTCAGACCACACAGCAGATGGGGATATGAGACTAAGGTCTTGTCAATAGGAAGAAGTATAGGGGTAATTTGTGGGAAAGTATAGACCACAATCAGCAGGCCGAAAATGATGAAGGGAAAAAGGTGGTACCATGGACTAGTATGGATACACCTTACCCAAGAATAGGTATGAGGAGTAGCACAGTTGGTTGTACAATGAGCAGGGGCAAGGGCTGGCGTAGGGTTTACGGTCGAGTCATCATGATCACACATACCGAGTTAGGGAAAAAGGACCGAAAGGATAACCTCTATGGGCAGACCATGATTTCTAGGATGAGCCCATAGCCGGGGAAATCCCATAAGAGAATAAGCACCAAGAATAGATACAGATAGGAAGAGCGTAACTGCAGGAGCGACCACAAAAACAAGGGTTGTGTAGATAGGAACATGAGGAGAAACCAAGGAAAAAACTACCACAAACCAGTCAAGATGGTATGCATGAAGAGAACACACAGTAAAAGAATCCCCCAGGGGAAAGAATCTCTGACAATCCCTCTGAGGATTACAAGGATGGAGAAAGCATCCAAAGACGCTAAGGGAACCTTTCATATGTTTGTCGAACCAAAAGGAAAAGGGACCATCACCAAATGGGAGAAAGAAATCAATGCTAAATGCAAGGGTAAATCTTGGGAGGAACTGATTTAGGAAGCAGACTAGATAACGGACCCAGGCACCACGCAGCCCAGAGAAACTCTCTACCACAAAATGATAGAGATGGCGTGGAGAACAAAGATGTTAATAGGCAAGGTGATCTTTGAAAGGAAAGATTCCATTTGGAAGGATAACAACGACCACAAAAAACTGCTAAAAGAGATCCTGAATCGCCTCAACAACCTGGAAGCCAGTACAAAATGGCTAGATGAGGACTAGAGGGTCTAGAGGGAGAAGATGGAGCGAGTGGCATCACAATTCCACCTATAATTGCACTATGTCCATCACATGGACATCACATCAGTGGACGATAATGGAGCACCATCCCCTATCAAAAATACTCGTACGGTGGTCCACAAGGAAGAGAACAAGGATAGGGAGGATGAAGGAAAGAAACATATCATCATCCTGGACTAGCGCCTGTTTAGCCAATGGTCAAGTCATGCTTCTCAGCAAAGGATCAGCCTCAATTTATGTTTTGTGTCTTTTTACATATATGTTTTTGTTTAGGTTTTCAAAACTGGATATGGTAGGACTGTTTTGGTTTCCCAAGGTGGTGGTCCAGCCATACCCCTCTGTTATCCCAGAAAACAAAACTCTAGAACCCCTGGTCTAGTTTCCTTTTTGGCAGACCAGGGAGTCCCCCTTTTTGTATCATAATATTTTTTAGTAATACAAGAATCTATACTCACTTACAAAAAAAAGGTTAAAAAGCAATTTTTTGAGGCAGTGAAGGTCAATTTAACACTTTGTAAAAATTGGTAGTTTTGTGATGCTTTGCACAATAGAAATTCATTAGTTTAAAATGAAAAAATAACAATCTAAAAGGCATGCAATTTCCTTAAGAAGACTAAGAAACTTAAAAATCATAATTTGGATTCATAATGAGCTTTGGGCATGCATTTTTATGAAACCAGAAAAAATAGACTTTGCATTTCCCCATGTATCTAAGTAATCATGTTCATTTAGAATAAAAAGAAATTTTAAGGACCTATTCATGAAATATAACCATAAGGAGAGATAGAGGAAATCATTAATAATCCTATACAAGTTGATCATGATTCGGGTTTATATTAAGCTCACGGTGTAAATTTTTATAAGGGCGAAGTGCATTTCTCTCACACCGTAAAAATGGTGTAAAACAATGATAACTGGAATTTTGGAAGACCTAGATCTTACAAGTGAAGACAAATTGAGGAAATATTGATATTAGGGTTTATTAACCATGTGAAATAATCCATTTTGGTACATTTATATTTCCATGGATGTGAATTTTTCTAGGGTCAGCATGGATTTTACTAAGCCATGTTGGCTTGATTTGTATTCTATGTAAAAAGAGTAGTTTGGATGTATTTTGAGAAAGTTGAAAATATCACATGGTGGGAAGATCATTCATGTCATGAAGAAAAATAATTAACTTTCGTATAAAAAAATAGCCAACTATTTGACCTAGGCATGCATTTTGGTGAAGAATAGTTCACTTGGCCTAAAAACTGTGCAAATCAAGGAAAATGGCATTTTGGTAGGTTGTGTACTTGTAGATGGTGATAGTAATGAACATTATGGAAATGATGAATTGTTGGAACATTTCATGCATGCATTTTCCCAATCCACTTAAGATCGATGCAATACATTCTTTTATTCTTGGCATTCAAACTTTCCAAATTTGGTTAAGTTGCAATTATCACAATTATTTTATAATATTGTAATCACAAGGTTTAATGATTTTATTCATATGAATTATTTCCTTGTTACATAAATGATGTATTTCATGCTTAGGGGTTTTTCGTGGCTTTCATTTCATCATGTTTTTTATCAATCATATTCATTTATAATGAAAAGACATTTTAGGGATTGATTCATGAAATATAACCCTATAGATAAATAAGAATGCAATGAAGAATCCTATAAAATTTCATATCAATATTTGGGTTCTTATTCAAATCAAGGCATCATTTTTTGTAAAGGAAGTGTTCATTTCTCTAGCACTTTCAAAAATAATGAAAATCATTGAAAATTGAGATTTTGGTAGACATAGATGTTTGACAACATAGGTATTCCAACAGAGGACGAACACCTTCAGTAACCACTCACACAACCAGATCAAAGACCAATACACCGATGTTTTGATGTGGTAAAATCCATATGGGTAAACATCCACAGCCCAACCAACGCGACCACTTGGAGAAGTATATTAATGCAAAAGAAAAATATTACAGAGAGATTTTCCAAGAGAGTTTCTCACAATCAATCATCGACAAATGACCCTCCATTCTCTTTAAATAGAGATCGTGGACCAATCGGGTGTTAATCCACAGATCAATGGTTGTTAAGATTGAGGAGAATATGAACTATTGGATCACTCTATGTCAAGAACATATCGTGACCATCAGATTTCCTAACTACAAATTCATACTAATGCATACTAAAGAAACACACTTTTTCCTAACGACACATTAGACCAAGTAGCTCTTAACTAACTCCTAAGTGTCTAAATATCCTAACATCCCCCCTTAATAAAAACTTGGGATAGGGTTGAAGGATTTACAATAGTGACACAATAGTTGAAGGAAGGAGGCATTAGAGCCTATCCCCCCTTGATGACAATTTCCTGAACTCCTAACATAGATCGAAGTTTGGAAAACTTCACTTCTGTAAGAGACTTTGTGAAAATGTCTGCAACTTGATCTTATGTAGGGAAAAAGAGCACTTCAATAACTTGATCATGAATGAGCTTTATGATGAAGTGCATGTGTAGCTCGATGTGTTTTCTACACTGATGTTGAACTAGGTCCTTGGAAAGCTTGATGGAACTCTGATTGTCACACCAAAGGCTCGTCGGATGTTGTTGTTGGAATCAAAGCTCTGAAAGGATCTGTTGAAGCCACAAGGCTTCCTGACTTTCATTTTCCATTGCTCGATACTCTGCTTCTGCCAAAGAAAGTACAATAGCCTGTTGTTTCTTACATGCCCAAGTGACAGGTCCTGAAACAAGGCTGAAAACATAACCTGCAGTAGAATTTCGATCATTAGGTTCGTCGACCCAATATGAATCAGTGAAACTAACCAATAAAGGAGTCCCCCCTAAAATGTAATGTATCTTGAACTGAACTGCACCATGAACATAGAGAAGTATCCTTTTAGTTTCTTTTCAATGGATTTCATGGGGTGTTTTCATATACCGGGAAATAATACCAACAACAAAGGAGAGATCAAAACATGTATGATTCAAGTATAAGAGGCTACCAACTAACTAATGGTACAAGGTGGAATCAACTTCAGGAGAAGTACAGGTGGTAGCAAGCTTGACTCTAGACTAGAAGGGAGAAGGGGTTTGTTTACAATCATCCATGTGAAAGTGATGAAGAAGGTGATAAGCATACTTAGACTAGGAAATAAAAATTCCTTCATTGATTTGCAAAACTTGGAGGCCAAGGAAAGAGTGCAAAAAGCCTAAGTCTATCATTTCAAATTTCATCTTAAGGCTGGTTTTCACATGGTTTAAAATTTTTGAGTAACTACCAGTAAGGATAAGGTCATCAACATAAAGGACAAGGATTATGAGATGGAATCCTACTTTCTTGGTATAGACATTAGGATCAAAATGTCATCTAGATAATCTAGTGTCAATAAGAAAATTTTCCATTTTGGAATATCAATCTCGGGGAGCTTGCTTAACACCATAAAGAGTTTTCTTAGGGTGAAAAACAAGGCTAAAGTCATTCTGGGTATAGCTAGGAGGTTGTTCCATGTAGATTTCTTCTTTTAAATATCCATTCAAGAAGGTGTATTTAACATCCATCTAATGGACCTCCCATTTATGTGAGGAAGTAATGGAAAGAACAAGGCAGATGGAATTCATTTTGGCTACAAGGGCATAGGTTTCATTATAGTCAATTCCTTCAACTTGAGAAAATCCTTTGGAAACTAACCCAACTTTGTGTCTTTCAACACTTCTATTTGATGCATACTTAGTTTTGTAGACCCATTTACATCTAACAAGTTTTCTTCCTTTTGGAATAGGTACAATATCCCAAGTATCATTTTCCATTAAAGAACAATACTCTTCATTCATTGTTGTATCCCAATCTGGATGACCTGAAGCTTATGCAAATGTCTATGGATCATGAATATCTTAAACTTGAGCCAAAAAAGAAGAGGCTTGCGGGAACTTTGAACATGTCCGGTGCTAATCTGAAGAATCACCCACAAGATCACCAGTTGTTTCTCGTGTTGAATGGACCCATCTAGGAAGCGATGGAGCTGGTGTTGGTTTAGGTTCAAAGGAATAATCTGGAGGAAGGTGAGCAGGCAGAGGTGTATTTTCATCCTCACTTTCATCATCTGAATAAGAAACCATAATAGAAATAGAAGAAGGCACAAACGTCGAAGATGGCTCGCAGGTCGAAGAAGGAAAAATCATCGAATTAGGCTCGCAGGCCAAGATATTTTCATCAAATTTAACATCTCTTCTAATAATAATTTCATTACAATGTGGTTGAAGAAGTATATAACCTTTAACATCTTCAAAATAACCAACAAATATACACTTCTCACTTTTAGGATGCAATGATTTCCTTTTCTCATCAAGAATGTGAGCCCATGCTATACTTCCAAATACACAGAAGTGACTTACATATTGTTTAATTTTAGTCCAAGCTTCTTCTGGTGTTATATTTTTAAGAGACTTTGTGGGAGTGAGATTTACTATGTAATTTGCACAGTTTATGGATTCCACCTAATACTTCAAACTTAATCCCTTAGATTGGATCATACAATTAGCCATTTCTTTTAATGTGCGTTCTTTCTCTCAACAACACCATTTTGTTGTGTTGTATATGGAACAATATGTTTCATTTGGATGCCCTGTGTAGTGCAATAACTTGTAAAATTATTGTTTACATATTTGCCTCCATTATATGTTCATAACCTTTGAATTTGTTGTCCAAATTGTTTTTCTACAAGGGCCTTGTAGGCCAAAAAAATTTCTCTTAATTTTTAAGAATTAAACCCAAGTACGTTTGGAAAATTCATCAATGGACGTTAAGAAATATTTGCACGCAAAAAAAGGAGAAGAAAGTGGACCATACAAGTCTTGTGAACAAGCTGCAAAGGGTTTGAGGTGTGCCAAGAGGAATGTTTGTCAAAATTGTCCAGATGATGTTTGTCGAGAACACAGTCGATACAAACACCATCTTTGCATGAAACAAGAGGAAGACCAATCACCATCTATTGATTACATAGTTTCTGCAATGAGCGATAGTTTAGATGACGAAACCACTCATGCCAAATTTTTCTCAAGTCATTGCTATGAGCAACAAAAATTGATGGAAAAGATGATGACCCAAAGTTGTCAAACTTGTACAACCTGGTAATATCATCAACAATTCCAGTTGCAAGAACATGCTTAGGATTGTTTAGAGCATTGATTACAACTTGGTGAGGTGAAAAATATACAGTTTTACCTTCACCTAAATGAGTGATTTGATATACTGATAGAAGGTTACAAAAAATACTTGGAACATATCATACATCATTAAAATTACCATTATCTACTTGAATTGTTCCAGATCCTACAACACTAAGAGATCTATCATCACCAAAAAATATTTTCTTGGTGTTACATTCATTTAGAGAAGAAAATATGTCTTTATCCTTAGCCATATGATAAGATGTTCCAGAATCAATAAGACACTCATCAAAAGAAGAAGTAGAATTTGCATTAAAGGAGAAACCAGAAGAATAAAGTGCATGTCCATGAGAAGAATAATAAGAAGTATAATCAATATTCATGTTGTGCTTCTCCATCGCTACTTCTAAAGCTGCCATCCTCTTGAAACATTTGGGCTCATCATGACCATCTTTATCCAAAAACTTGCAATGTCTGTCAGTCTTCTTATTTTTTAGATTTTGTTCATTTATCACCATTAAGAGATGAACCTATCTGAGTGGGTTTGGGACCCTTATGTTTCTTTTTGTTGTGGCAAGGATGTTGCTTCTTGGGATTCTTGGGTTTATCTTTCTGCTGGGAGACTAAGGCTTTGTTGGAGGTACATGTAGTGTTGAGCACTCCAAGTTGTACAATCTTATCTTTCTCTCTAATCAAAGCATCACAAAAGTACTCAAGAGAGATGGACGATTTGATCATTCTACATGCTTCGTCACTCCTATTAGACCATTTGACTTTCTTATCAACGTCAATGGGTTCTTTTTCCTTTCACAAGGTAATCTAGTAGAAGCCTTTACTTCTTAATAAATCCTCCATATGGGATTTTCATTGGAAGTAGTTGGTGTTGGTAATAAAAACATTACTAGAAGAAGCCATATTAAATATGCAGATAATATGGATTTAAAATTGAAATTGATGATCTGGATGGAAAGATCTCGAAAAACTAGGCGGTTTTAAGAAAAAGTCACTAAAAATGAACTTCGGATGTGAAAGTTATGCCCTTTTAAAAAAAAGGCATAAACAGTAACCAAAGAACCATGTGGTGGTGATACCGCTCCAAATAACCTCACTTTTACAAATAAGTTTGTTTATGAAGTGACCCACTTTTATAAAAAGAAGTGGGGATCAATTTTACAATGAAATTACTTTATAAAAGAAAGTTGCATGCAAATAAATAACTCTAAAATAAAATATTAAAGCTACTTATAGTGATTCACTTTTATACTTGAAGTGCAATACACTTTACAATGGAACATGAACTTTTTCAAAAAAAGTAACAAAAATAGACTTGAACTCAAGACCTCTTACTTAATAAGGCAACTTTTAACCAAGTGGGCTAGAAAAACATATTGTATTGTTTAGTAGGAGGGTTGCGGGTGTTTTTGTTGTTGCTGTGGAATATGGTATTGGAGAGTGTGCTCATAAAAAAATCTCTTCACAAAAGAGAAATTTTCCGCTTCTTGATGACAACAAGGGTTAGATCTCGGTTAGCTTACCCGAAAAATGCACCTTTTCCTATTTGTTTATGATTTTATGAGATCGCATAGGGTGCGAGGAAAAGAGAATACGTAGATCTAAAAGAGTAGCAACCCGGAAACATACAATATAACAGCGAAATAAAACTATCCAAAACTTTAAAAAGGGCGTATTCAGGCTTTATACCTCCGGATCTGATTGAAATGGGCGTATCTTGGGAAAATAAAAACCTTTTCGAGTGAAAATAAAAGTGCTCATGATTGAAATGAGCTCTTCGGACACAATAGAATAGTCCTCTCATCTCAAAAATGCACGAAAAATGACAAAAAAAAGAGATGAGGAAACTCGTCTTCACGATCTCGATCTACAACATGAGCGGGTCTTCAAACAAGCTCTGATACCATGTTCGACAAGACAAATATTCCAATAGAGGATGAACACCTTCAGTAACTACTCACAAAACCAGATCAAATATCAACACGCAGATGTTTTGACATGGTAAAACCCCTATGGGGAAACATCCATGACCCTAGCCAATGCGACCACTTGGAGAAGTTTATTAATGCAAAAGAAAAATATTACAAAGAGATTTTACAAGAGATTTTCTCACAATTGATCATTGGCAAATGACCCTCCATGCTCTTTAAATAGAGATCATGGACCAATCGGGTGTTAAGCCACAGATCAATGGTCGTTAAGATCGAGGAGAATATGAATCGTCAGATCACACTATGTCAGGAACATATCGTGATCATCGGATTTCCTAACTACAAATGCATACTAATGCATACTTAAGAAACACACCAAGAAAAACACTTTTTACCTAACGACACATTATACCGAGTAGATCTTAACTAACTCCTAAGTGTCTAAATATCCTAACAATAGATCTTAAATTTGAAGAAAGATTAAGGAAAAATTGATATTATATATTTTTGAACATGTGAAATAACAAATTGTCATAAAATTGTATTTCCATGGGCATGCATGTTTCTAGGATCATCATGCATTTTACTAAGCCACATTGGCTTAATTTGTATTCTATGTAAAAAGAGCAGTTTTAGTGCATTTTGTAAATGAACAATTTTTTAAGGTTTAAATTGAAAATATAACGCTATAGGTGTTGATATTTGTAGCATTGGACATGTACTTCTACTCAGGTCTAAGTTTCTAGACATGTGGAAGTCGTACAAATCCTTCTACCTTAATTATTTATTTTAATTAAAGGAATTATTAGAGTAAAGTTAATTTATTAATTAGTTGAGTTTAATTTAATGAAATGCTAAAGTTGTTAGAATCAATGAATTAAATTTTAGCCATTGATCTTAAGTGAGGTGAAATCTAATCTCAACCATTAATCACTTTGGAGATTAGGGTTAGGTCATAACTCAATGTTATAAAAGTAAGGCTAGAGTGAAGGAGAAAGAGACTTTTGGGAGAGAAAAGAAGACTTTTTCTCAAGATTGAATCACAAAGGAATGTGTTCAAGGAGATCTCAGATAGGTGGAGAAAGAATTTCATCTAGAGATTAGTGCAGGTCAGGGAGAAGAGAGAACAAGGGTAGTAGCAAGAACATGTGGCAGATCAGAGTCATAATAGTTGTGTGGAGTTGTACACACTTCACAGGTCAGCCAGGGTGCATATGTACGCGGGCTATAGTGTAGGAAATCATGTACATACACAGGTGATAGTGAGGATAGAAACATACAAGTTATGAGAAGTTAAAGTACATGGTCGTACAACCATGAAGGAGTTGCTAGGGTTTGTAGGTGATGTCTGTAGTTTTTTGTATTTCTATGTGGGCCATTTTCCTAGTAAGGGATCCCTTGTAAGATTTTCTATTATTCTAATGTGAAATCTTCCAATATAGTAAATTTATATTTATATGCCATGTTGGCTTGATTTGCATTCTATGTAAAAAGAGTAGTTTTGATTTATTTCGTAAGTGTAGAGATTTTTATGACTTAAATTGAAAATATAATACTATAAGAAAGTTAGTGAGGTCATTAGGAATAGTCTTCAAGTTTTATATTAAGGAAATAGTGTAACATCCTGCTCTTGTGCGCACTGAACAAACTTATCCTTGAGGACACTTGCTTGCAAGTGATCTGGATTGTTATACTATTGGTCATTTGATTATGATTATGAGGCATCATGTATATGATGATGACATGTTGTTTTGTTGTATTTACATAGACAAGTGCTATTGACCGGGTTCTCCTGAGTGTGCAGAACTTTGGACCTCGACGATGCAGAGGCATCGATGAAACCCCTTGGACTTTGGATCGAGTCAGGGAGTGGACTGTTGGGTTTGAATGTTGTTGATATGACATATGTATAGATGATTAGATGTTACGATGATCGATTATTTTAGCTGACATGATTCATTGATGATGCAAGCTGGCAATAACTTGCTGACCAGACTCACATGTGGAGTAGAGGGGTCACGCACGACAACTAAATATTTTGAGGGAGAGGTGTGGCAGCAACCCTGCCACAGCCTACTAGCACTCTCATAATGGCTCGAACTGTAGGTTAATGATTACCTAGTTCGAGAAGACCCACTATGTTGTGAGGGAAGACTGCGACAGTCGCTCACAATGATTCTAAGGGGTGCGCAATAAGGTAGGGGACTTATTCCTTAGAGTCCCTTAGTCTCCCACAAGATCACCTGGAGGAGTATTGACTCCAAGGGATTTTGATGTCTACCAAGTTAGTCAAGAGGTGAGTGGAACCCTTGGAGCCCGTGGTGCATCCTGAAGGGCACGTCGCACAAGGAAAATGGAAAGAGGGGAGTGGCACCCTTGGAGCACGTAGTGCGTCTTGAAAGGAACTTCACACAAGGAAAATAGAAAGAGGCGAGTGGAACCCTTGGAGCACGTAGTGCATCCTGAAGGGCAAGTCATGCAAGGAAAATGGAAAGAGGTGAGTCGCACCCTTGGAGCACCTAGTGCATCCTGAAGGGCACGTTGTGATTTTAACTGGTAAGTGAATAAACCTAGTCAACCCTAAAATGAATGATGTGATAAATAAGAATTAGAAACAATTTTTCCCTAATGAAAATGTCATCGATTCTAGAGAAATTAAAATCTATGTCTAAGTAACACATGTGTTCAAAAATTAATAATAAATAAACATGTAACAAGAAGGGGGTAAGAAATTCAAATTAATTTATTTAAGTCAAATTATCTTGAAGAATTAAAATTTTCAAAAGGGAAATGGTTGTTTTTATCTATTTTTGCTAATTTAATTTTAGTTAAAAAGAAAAGAGGGTAAATGGTTGTTTCATATACACTTGCTAAATTAAATTTTAGTTAAAGAAGAAAAAGGGTAATTGGTTGTTTTATCTACACGTGCTAAATTTGATTTTTAGTTAAAAAGGAAAAAGAGGGAAACTTAAGGAAAAAGGGGAAAGGTAAAGAAAAAAGTTGAAAGACTAACTTAGTAAGGAATCTTGCCATTGAAACTTTCTGATTATGAACTCAACAAGGAATTAAGTAAGGCGTAAGTCATT
>ML854007.1:0-12010 GCA_009831015.1 Picea engelmannii
CTTATTTTAAACTCTTTACAGAGCAATCAATGACAATCACAATAATGCAGGGAAGTAAGCAATAGAACATTCAACATCATTCACACATATGAGATACACAGAGACAGATATATCCTGAGGAAACCCATAAAGGGTAAAAACCTCTTCTTCATTATATGATAAATAATCTTTACATTCTGTACAATATCATACTTATGAGAACCAACTCATAATGAGGATATAACCTCTATTTTGAAAGTTGCTACTTTATGAGAGCACCAACTCTCTTATTTCTCTAGCACCCACTAGAAGGAAGCACCGACTCCCTGGTTTCTCTAGCACCCACTAGAAGGAAGCACCAACTCCCTGGTTTCTCTAGAACCACTAGAAGGAAGCAACAACTCCCTAAGTGTTCCAACACCAATTGGATGGAAGCATCAACTTCCAGTCACACAGGCACCAACCTGTATAATAGAGAACACCAGTTCTCCCTTGCACCACCCTGCCACCTTGGTTTCTCTGGTTGCAACCAGATGGAAGCTACAACTCCCTACATTCAAGCACTCACTTGAACCTCTGAGGACAACAGTCCTCCCTAGAACCTCCCTACCACCCTTAAATATAAATCTTTGCTTCTAAAACTTATTACAGTGATATAATGTTCATCAATGGCTTACCAGTCTCATCCCTGTTCTGCTACACTGCCCTGCTCTATTTGCCTCACTGTCTTCATGCACACATGCTTTGCGCTTTCTATTCTTCTGCCTTTTATGCTCTACGCGCCATGTCCATTCAATGCACCATTCCTCTTCTGTGCATTTCAACTGCTGCACTCTACCTCATTCTACACACCTGAATCACTCTAAACAACAACTTCCATATCTTCTCTGTTCTGTGTATTTATACTATATGTGCACCTTCTTCATCCTCCATGCATAGTGCCTCTGCATACTCTTCATCATGCCATGGTTTTTCCCATCGGGTTGTTCACTGCCACACCACATTACCACCGCTTCACACCCTCGATAATCAACACAATCTCTCTATTCTGTATGTTCTCTTCGTGTCGAGTACTCTTCCTGATCATCATCACAATTCCTTAGCTTTTCTGGCGGTTATCCCCATGCGTTCATCATCACTGGGTGTTATGCTGAGATTCCTTAGCCTCTCTAGCAGTCTAGACTCTTCGTCTTCTCTATCATAGTCGAGCTCTTTCCCTCTATTGTAGTTCCAGACTCCAACGGTCTTACATCTGTCAATAGCCTCTATGAACAATCTTCATTCCACTGAAAAATGCCTCGAGACTCTTCATCTTCTCTGGCGATCACCTTGAAGTCTCTTCAATTCCTCTGATAGAAACCATCAGTCATTTCTAGTAGTTACATTATGAACCTATTGAGCCTTGTTCTTTTGGCACCTTTCACCTTTCCTTTCACATGTGGCCTTAGGCGGTGACCACAGTCGACACCAAAAGGTGTTTTCTCATTTCGGCATTTCGCATGTCGCAAATTCCTGTTGCGAGGCATCTTGACTCTCCAAGTCGTGATCTCTGAAATGGAGCTTGGTTGCACTAGCTCCTTCCTCCATCTTCCGCAGATGTGACCACTGGTTGTGACCACAACCTTATTCAAAACTGCATTTCGCAATTCCGTGTTTCATGAATTTGTTGTGAGTCACTCTGACTCTTCCAACTCTTGACCACGAAATGGAGCCTTGCAACTTGCAAGCTACTTCCTTCACATGCCCACAGTTGTGACCAAGCGTTTATCCATAAAGTGCTTTGGCGATTTCACATTTTGACATTCCTACATTTTGGCATTCCTGTGGTGAAGTGTTTCGACACTTCCAACTCCCGGTATTCTAAACTTGCACCAAAAGGCGTTTTTCTCATTTTGGCATTCCTGTGGTGAAGTGTTTCGACACTTCCAACTCCCGGTATCCGAAAATTGCACCAAAAGGTGTTTTTCGCATTTCGACATTCCGACATTTCAGTATTCCTGTGGTGAAGTGTTTTGACACTTCCAACTCTCGGTACCCGAAACTTGCACCAAAAGGTGTTTTTCACATTTTGACATTCTGACATTTCTATGATGAAGTGTTTTGACACTTCCAACTCCCAGTATCTGAAACTTTGAAATGGTGTCATTGTTGATGTGCCTGTTTTGGGATTTCGAGGTTTGCTACTTCAAAAATGAAAGTTCCTTTGATATTTGATTTCTCGGTTTGCGAAACTTCGAAATGGATTCTTTGTTGATGTGCCTATTTTGGGATTTCAGCATTTCGCATTTCGCAACTTTGGGACTCATGTGATGAAGAGTCTCGACTCTTGACTCCTCCAACTCCCGGTATTCGAAACTCTGAAATGGAGTTTACGCTTTTGATCTTTCCATGCCATCATCGCCGCTGATCTTCCTTGCTTGCCTGTTTTCCATCAAATGAACAAGAACACTCTTGCACTCTGCATGCACCTATGCACTATCTCTTCTGGTCTTCACGAGCTTTCTCTACTGCGTCTCCCCAAAATACTTCTGGTGCCCGCCTGGCACATTGTACCTGTACTCAAGCCATCATCGCTACTGTTCTTTCCATCAATGACAAGCATACACTGCCTGTAAAACATGCCAACAATAAACACATCAACACATTGAACAAAGTAGAGAAACACAACATATACGTGGTTCACCCCCACCCTGGGGCTACGTCCACCAACTCTTCTTCTTTATTATCTTTGCAAAGCTTCTTACAAGAACATATCATCAAAATTGTACTCCGCAGAAGATAGGAGATCTGCGTGCACTCCACCATATCCTCCTTATTCGAGCTAGAGTAAAGCACAAGGCTTTCTTACAATTACTTGCATATAGCTCTACAAGTCTCACACAGTATGCACATAGCACTTTTCAATCTTGATCACATAGATCCAACTCTAGCACTTCACTATTCCTTATGACCTCTCTCATTACATCGCCTAGTCTTCTATATATACTTTACAAAATAGGCCTAAACATGGGTAAACCCATGGGCCGACATCCCCATACTTGTTACATAATCCCAAATCCCAAAAAGGACCCAAAAAGGACCGACATCCCGCGATCTCTGCTTCGTCTTGCACATTCAGGGTGACCTTGAAACCTCTTGGACATTTTGGTTAGACTCTTAAGAAGGTAGTATGGTAAATTAATCTCTCTGTATCCACTTAGATGCATAATGAAACAAAGGTGATAACAATGAACAATGTTGAATCGAACTTACTTGTGATATATCTCTGTACTGCCATTAGGGATCCTTTCTAGTCATCCTTTATCCATGCCAAATGGATTCCTTGGCTCTAGTCGGGGTCTTGGTGCTCGAGAACCAGGAACTTGTTGCAGAGATCTGGAGGCAACTTGCCTTTCTTGAACCATCGTTCCCCATAGATAGGGAGAGTGCAAGCTGCTCCAATGAAATGTTCTGTGACATGAATCTAGGTATCCCCAAGCATGGTCTGGAAGCCATCAAATGCCTATGCAAAGATCATATCCAAGCATATGCGGTGTCCTTGAAATGCGTATAGGAAATCATACCACTCAACCTTTATGAAAATGTCTTTAATTTCGGGTATGGATTCGAACAATTCTAGGCCTTATGGCTCAATTCTGTTCAATTTACATCATTCTTGACGGGGAACCATGCTGGGAAGAGTAGCTCTGATGGCTATAATATAATGAACAAATATTCCTTCATATTGAAACTGATTCCCATGTGTTGTTAATCCTCCATTCGAGTTGTAATGGCCATGATGAACTGGTACAATTGTCATAATCATAACTGATACTGTGTAATGATGGAACTGAGTGTAATCTAGTGTGGAGGCGCTAGTCTATGATCGAGCATGTATGCATGCGACAATCAAATGGTTGAAATATTTAAAATAACACATTAAATAATAAACTGATTTCAAAAATTAGTGCGCCAATCCTCATTTGCAAGAATAACCTTGTTCTTGCAATCAACTCTGTTTTGCATATGAAAATTTGTTATACCTGCCACGATCTCAACCTTTGAAAACTTTGATGACAAGTATTTCAAACCAAATTAATGACATGCAATTTTACCTCAATAAATCCCAAATATGGTGCAAAAACAGATCAATTAAGAGAGGCAATGATAAACATGAATTATTTAGCAATGAGGGACCAACATTAACCAACAAAAAATGAATGATTTTTAATGAAGGTGTAGGGAAATGAGACAGGAGGGGCATGGGTGCAGACTTAGGTCTCAACATTGGCTCCAACTGGGGACAACACCCCCCATGGGGTGCTTAGAACAACAGATTAGTGCCTTTGAATTCAATAACTTTCTCCCACCTTCCTTTTCTTACCTCTGTTTCTGTCTTCCATCCATGTATCTCTGCCACTATCTCTCAACCATGTATCTATGAAATTCAAAACTGAAACTACACCCCAATTCCATTGTTGGACTATGGAGTCTTTATTCACACACAACTAACTAATCAAATGAAACTAAAAATAAAGGAAATCAACTATGGTACAAGAGGGACCCTCCCTCAGTCCTTCAAGAAAAATAGTGTTTTTGGAAGCGCCCATTTACTGGGCCTCCAAAAATCTCAATATCATATAGATTGTGAAAAACAAATGTATTATTGTCTAGAACCTCAACCACCTTAAAAGGACCAAACCAAAGGTTATCGAACTTACCATTCTTAGGCTTCTCATCCCTTCTGGAATCCCACCTCAAGACCAAGTTGCCTTCTTGAAAGATCTTCTTCTTGGTTTTCTTGTCAAAAGATGATTTGATCTTTCACTGGTATGCCTCCGTTATCTGATTCATTGCTTCTCTCTTTTGTTGAACCTCCATAATCTGAAAGATTCTCCTTTGGATGTCATTTGGTTCCTCAATTTCTTCTTGTAAAATTTTTAGAACTGGTAGACCGAGTTGAGTAGGGAAGACAACATCTATCCCATAGACTAGATGAAATGGAGAGGTTTCCAAAGATCTCTTGGTGTTGATCCTATTATCCCACAAGACATACTTAAGTTTAGAGTAGCAAGATTTCTTTTTTTCAACCAATAGTTTCTTGATGATTATGATGAGAGTCTTGTTTGATGACTTGACCAACCCATTCCCCCGAGGGTAGTAGGGTATGGAATGTGTTAAGGAAATGTTATGGATACCACATAAGTCAATCATGGATTTGGACTTGAATTCCTGGGCATTGTCTTTTATAATCTTTCTAGGGCAGCCGAACCTGGAAAAGATATTGGTTTCCAAAAAAATCATAATCACCTTGTCAGTAGCATTCTTGGTGGGCACAACCTCGATGAAATTGGTAAAGTAGTCAGTGGCAGTGAGAATCCACTTGTGCTACCCATTAGAGGGTGGATTTATCTCACCTATGAAATCTGATCCCCATTGTTTAAAGGGGCCACTGGTAGTGATAGGTTTTATGGGTAGTGAGAGTAATTTTTGTTTGCGTGAAAACTTATGACATCCATTGCATTCCCTTACTGTGGTAAATACATCAGATAAAAGGGTGGGCCAGTAGTGCCCTTCCCTTAGGATCTTGAGGGTTGTGGATTTCCAATGATGGTGTCCTCCACCAACTCCCCTATGCATATCTGTTGTGACTTGTTTAGATTCAAGACATTTTAATAGGATGCTAGTAGGATTCATCCAATACAAGTTCTGGTTTAAAATGCAGAATTTTATAGCTTTTAATTTGAGAGACCTAGCCCTCGTCTTTTTCAAATCTGGCGGACATTCTAGATGTTGCAGAAAGTAAATAACACTTCTGTACCAAGGTGAAGAGGAATAATTTTCTGATACCTACATGTTGTCTTGTCCATACTGTGTCATAGGTGCATCTGATTGGGTGACGGTATGATGCAATTCCATCACCTTACAGTTCAATTATGATGACAACTTGGTAAGTCCCTATACCTTAATCAACTTGGTGGGATTTATGTGTAGGTCATACTCCAACAATTTGATGATCCAATCCCCTCTCTTAACTTCACTGTCTGGCTGGACCATAATCTCTTTAACACTACTGCTAGGAACATAGGCTGTTATGCTAGATTGTAACACATACACCATGAAGGCCTTCAAAGCTTTGACCAAAACATTGACCTGTTTTTCTAATATTTCAATACTTCAGATCAACATCTCAGAGGACTTTGCTGAAAAAGGCTATGGGTTGTTCATGCCCTTCTTCATTTTTTTGCAGCAGTACAACAACAATGGTTTCCTCGAAAGCGAAAGAGAAGATAAATAACTCTTTGGAATAATCAGGGCTGACCAATAGAGGGGCTTCAACCAAAGTTTGTTTGATCCTATGGAATGCTGATTTTTCCTCCAGGGACCAATTAATAACAACATATTTCTTCAACATGTTGGTGATAGGCCTTATGATATCAACAAATTTTGGCACAAAGAGCCTTAACAAATTTATTCTTCCTATAAAATACTGAATAGACTTCTTATTCCTAGGGATTTCTATTTGTTGAATGACATCAACTCTCTTAGGGCCTATTTTCATTCCTTCTGCTGATATGATGTGGCCTAAGAGCTTACCTTATGGAATAGAAAAGTGAGACTTCCTGGGATTCAAAGATATCCCATACCTTCTGCATTTTTGGAAAATCTGCTCAAGGTATTGTAAATGTTCATCATTTGATTTGGAGAAAATGGTGATGTCATCCAAATATATGACCATAAATTTATCTTTTTCCCCAATGAAGTCTACGTCCGTGGTCCTCTGAAAGGTTTCCCCTGCGTTCATCAACCCAAAGGACATTTTGTCATACATGAATGTCCCCCATGGGGTGGTGAATGTTGTTTTTTCTTTTTCTTCTTCATTGACTTATATCTGGTTATAACCAACTTACCCATCCAACAAAGAAATCTTGTGGGAACCCACTACCCTTTGTAAAATTTGGTCCATCTTGGGCAGGGGGTAATTGCCCTTTAGAGAACACTTGTTGAGATTTTGGAAGTCAAGACACAAGCATATTTCCCCACTCTTTTTCCTCACGGGAAACAAGTTGGCCACTCGATATGAGTACCTCAAGGGCACAATAATTATGGCATTCAACATCTGTTTTAGCTCTTTTTCAATTATGGACATCAACATTGGATTAAATCGTATAATATTTTGTCTAAAGGGATGAGAACCAACCTTCAGAGGGATCTTGTGTTAGATGATGTCAGTGTCAAATGTCTTCAAATCCTCATACGGTCATGCAAAAATATCAACAAAATCTTTCATGAGAATGACATACATGTCTTTTTGGTCTGGAGCTAGTGCCTTGGATAGTTTGACTATTTTGGGATTTTCAACAGTCCCAATGTTGCAATCCATTACTCCCTCTTCTTGATTTTTGATGGAAGCTTCTCTGGAGACATAATAACTGTCAAATAAACTTTCTAGTGGCACTAGAACCTTGGGGATGTGGTTTGTTTTGAGTTCCACAATGTTGTGGCCAACCACTTTGTTCAACAACTGAGATATTTTCTTATTTTCTGATTCATCATCTTCACCCTCTTGATCTATTGAGATATTGGAGAATTCTTCAATGGTTTGCATAAATCTTTGTAGCTCCAAGTCATCACTAAATACTTTCCAGTGATTTATGTTATCTGATATGGCTGTCCTATGTCTGAATTCCACCTGATACTTGATATTTGGACCAATGGGAGGTATGAAGGTATTGGGGGCTAGTGCCAAAGAATCTTCCTTCTGATTTTCCTCTCTGGAAATGAAGGAAATGTTAAATGCTAGAAAGTTGTCAACCATGTCCCACACCCCGTTCCTGCATTGCTTGAGCCTAGGTTTCTTAGCTTGATAAATGTTTTTTACTTAATTAATGATTAACTCAGAATCACCAAAAACTGGCAAACTGTCAATGGCCATGTATTTGACAGCCCTCAATCCAAGCACCATAGCTTCATACTCAACTATATTGTTAGTAGTCTCAAATTCCAACTTATAAGAGAGCATTATTACCTCTTGTGCATGGGAAATGAGGACTACACCAGCCCCAAAACATTCCTTTGATGAAGATCCATCGAAATACATCTTCCATAATTTGTTTCGCTGATCTGTCAGTGGCCGATTTTTGCATTTGTGGACTGTTATTTCTGGTTCCTCATCATTTAGATGAAAAACAGATGAGCTGATCTCATCCTCAACAATATAAACTAGATGGTTTCTTAGATTCCTATGGTCACTAATGATATATGCCAACCTAAACTCCCTATATAGACTCCTATGTTATCCTAAAAAAAAGGATGGTGGCATATGTGAGGTCCATTTGTAATGATCCTCCAACCTTCTTGGTCCACGTCCTAGAAAAAAGCATACCAAACTTGGGGGGAGTTTCAGCCACAATGATGTCCATCACTATACTCTTCATGGGTAATTGTGCCAAAGAAACCACTAGATATTTTGTTAATCCCAAACATTTGAATTTTTTGGAGTCAAAGGAGTAAAGGTCTTGGTAGGGATTGGTGATCTCCAGACCTAGTTCTTCAATAACAACTTTAGGCATGACATTGTGTGAGGCCCCTAAGTCCATGAGACATTTATGTAGGATCTTGTCATAGAAATTTAAATATATGTAGAAAGGTGGAGAAGAATAAGAGCCATCCTCAATTTGTGGACCCATAGTGATGGATGGGTTTTCATCCTATAGACTAGTTACATCAGAGGTAACAATAGAAGTAGATGGCCGCAGAACCTTCATGATATATATTTTGAAAGGCTCATGTTTCAACAATTCTGAAAAAGGTACAGGGATCTTGATCTTTCTCAACTCGTTCTCTAGGATGAAATATTCTTGTGGCATATCAGCTTCCTTTACTTTAGGGGAAACAAGTTTAGATGGAGGAGGATGGCGAGCTTTAGCCAATGCACCCTTGCTTGGATTTGGCTTGGGCAGAACATCTATTCTTTTGTTCTGATCGGAGGTGGTGGGTTTGGGAGTGCATGTTCTAGGCCTCATATCGTATTTATTTTGGGGATGGCCTTGAATAATTCCCTCTTCCCTATTACACATTATTTTGGTCACCCCAGTGATCAACCGACAACATGTGCTTAAATCATTTCCATGTTTTCTGAAAATAAAGAAAGAGAATTTCTCCATGAGAAAAGTGGTTTGCTTTTCCTCTTTCAAATACTATGACAAGGAAGGTCGTCGCACCCTTCTCTATACATGGGGTGTGATGATGCTTGATCATCACACTCTACACCAAAGATGGACTGCGATGTCGTCTCAGGATTCCTATGCATAGGGTGTGGCAATGCTTAAGCAAAGGAAAAGTCAAAATTCACAAATGTTCTAGAAGGGAATATTCTAGAAGATGAGGTGGCCCCCGATTAGTTTGGATCTTACTTGTTTCTTTGATTTAGTTGGATCATACTAATCTCCTCATCCATCCCTCTTTCACCCTATATAAAGAGGGATATCTTATGGAAAGGGCTAAGGTTTGTTGGCAATTATTGAACAAGCAGCAAATGCGTGTTGAGAGTTGTTGTCATTGATGGCGAATTTGCAGACAGCGAATGGTTGTTGTCATTGATGGGTTTCTATCAGACAGATTGCAACAAGATCACGGTTCAATCATAACCGATGAATCCAAAATGAATCTGGACCGCAGTTTATAGCCCTTGTCGGAGAGAGGATCTGAGCCATCAGATCGGAAGCAGACACCCGTCAGCCATCAGATTTGTAGAAGCTACAAGGGAGATAAGTGTGGCAGTGATCGGGCGCCACCGGGAGAAGGTCGACAGAAGGCTTCATCGGAGAATCGGGGATCGGGACTTTGAAATGTCCAATACACTTGACAACGAAAACCCTGAAATCGCGATATGTGAATTCATGATTTGATCGCAGCCGTTAAAGCAAGAATGAGATCTGGATCGTTGATTTCCTTCATCGGAGAATCAGGGATCGGAGGATCAGGAATTCCGTAGGCATGTGCATGGTGACATAGAAAATGCCGAAACCCCAATGAGAGGTTTGACCGAGGTCATGTGTTGATGGTCATATGGGACAAGGCCTATAGCCAGCAGGGCTAGCACGGGGAAAGGGGCGCATCAGCATTGGGGATCGAAACTTTGAAGTGACAAAGTCACTTGACATTAGGTGTGCTGATTTCGTAATATGCAAAATCGCGATGTAATCTGAGCCGTCAGATCAAGCTTTGAACTAGACCGTTGATTCTAGACTGTGTCGAAGTTTCGGGGATTGCAACATGGAATGGCAAGTGAACAAATGCAACGAGACTTCCGAAATCATGAAATGTGATATCGCGACACAATCATAGCCGTTGAGTCAAGATTGCACCTAGATCGTTGATTTGACTGATTTATGGAATTTTGTGTATCGAGATTTATAAGTGAAAAGAACATTAAACATGAAGAATGCCGAAACTCAATTTAAAAGGCAAGAATAATGAAGATTATCCAACGGTGCGGATAAGGTTTGAATGTGATTGGAGGGTTACTGTTCTTCCTCACACACTTAACACTTTCGGTTACAAATCTGTTTAGTAAAACTCATGATTGCAAATTAGTTGTCGATCATTTGGCGTTTTGGTTGGCTGGACAGTTGTCGTCATCTTTCCCAAGGAGTTGGGAAGTTGAAACGTTGTGCCCGTGTGTATAAAAGTAGATGTAACAGACTGTGTCAGGTTGGTTGTTCTGGAAGGAAAAAGAACAAAACAGTAAGAAAGAGATGTGTGGTGTTACATTTGAAAGGAGGCACAGCATGAGATGAAATGCAGAGTAGAACGATAGAGCAGAACAGAATGATAGAGCAAGCAGAAGAAGAGTAGAATGACAGAACAATGTGATGCAGAAGAGACTTGCTGGATGGACAGAGAATGAGAAGAATTACAGAACAGAAAAAGAATGGTAAGAAGTGATTTATATGCATAAATTGTATGTGTATTCATCTTTTAATTTTCTAGGGAGGTTGAGAGGTGCTCGGGAGGACTATTGTCCTCAGAGGTTCAAGTGGGTTCTTGAACACAGGGAGTTGTAGCTTCCATCTGGTTGCAGCCAGAGAAACCAGGGTGGCAGGGTGGTGCTAGGGACAACAAGCGTTCTCTGTTATACAGGTTGGGGCCTGTGTAACTGGAAGTTGGTGCTTCCATCCAGTTGGTGCTAGAACATTCAGGAAGTAGGTGCTTCCATCCAGTTGGTGCTAGAATACTCAGGGAGTTGGTGCTTCCTTCTAGTGGGTGCTAGAGAAACCAGAGAGTTGGAGCTCTCAAACAAGTTGCATCTTGTAAAACAGAGGTAGCAGCCTCACATTGAGTTGGTGCTCAATGGTAAATGATGTATAGAACTGAAAAAGACTGCCTATCATTTCGAAGAATAAGAAGATGTTTTCTCCCTTTATGGGTTTCCTCGTGAAAATCAGTCTCTGTGTGTACTTTATGTGTGACTGATGGTCTTTACTTTTACTGTCAATATGATGTATATTGTTGATGATCACTTGAAGGAAGATTAATAATGTTTAAAAGGTATAAAATTGTTTAAGTTTATAGACAACTGATTCACCCCCCCTCTCAGTTGTCTTAGTTTTTTCCAACAATTGGTATCAAAGCTAGTTCCTTTTATTTAAAGGTAGATCTGTAAGCTTAAACATGACAAGTCATGAAGGGACTTCAGCCTCTAATCCCCCTCTGTTTGATGGAACAAATTTTTCCTTCTGGAAGATTAGAATGAGAACATATTTAATGGCCTTGGGTGCTGATGTTTGGGATGTAGTAGAGACTGGATATACAAAGCCTGTTGTGCTAGCCAACAAGGATGTTAAGTTAGAGTTTAGTTTTAAAACTAAGGGGATGAATGCTATCTTGAATGGACTTGCTGAAGATGAGTTTGTAAAAGTGATGCATCTTAATACTGCCAAAGAAATGTGGGATAAACTTATTAACAATTATGAAGGAAATGAGAAAGTAAAAGGTGCCAAACTTCAAACATACAGATTGAAATTTGAACAACTAAAGATGAATGAAG
>ML854008.1:12644-29227 GCA_009831015.1 Picea engelmannii
AAAGTAGGATCCTTTCATATTATCAGTTCCCAGATGATATGGAAAGTACATATATACGAAATCTGGGAGGGGCCATGTGAAGACAACATCCTCAAAAAGGCTTGGATTTGGGTCTAAATTACTTGTCTTGTGTTTACAAAAACTAAGTTGTTTCAACCATACAAAAGTTTCACATATTTTTGAAAGCTATATTGTCAAACCAGGAGAACACAGCCTTAGCAAAACGGTTCTCTAACTATTATGCCTTGCTAAAATAAGATAAGTTGTTGTGTGGTTACCCGATAGATATTCAAACGAATCAAGCTTCAACTTTTCACCTTGTAGACCGCATTTTAGACAGACCCTTGCATCTTATTGGCTGCAATTTCCTTGCTGAGAGTCACGGGCTGTAACATCCCTAGTAGTTAAAATTCATGTTAAAATTCGTATTGCATTTATTTTTTATTTTTATTTTTATTTTTATTAAAATCTATGTGTTTTTTTTGCAGGTTAAGCGTAGCTGGAGTTAGAGCTTGGAGTTTTGGCCCTTAGGCCCAGATTTCAAACAAAGGCTCTGATACCATTTGTAGTGGCCAATTTAATTAACCTCAATTAATTCTACAACATAATAGTAAGATTCAATAATTCCTTTATATTGAGAAAAACAGTAAAATTCAAAAATTCCTTAATTGAGCACATTCGCATATAGATTTATCAAGAAATAATAAATTTTTATAGAAAAATAAAACAAATACACAATTTAAATACCTGGGTCTGATGCTAACCCTTCGTTCATTCGCTTGCCTTGTTGACCGTTGCTGAACTGGGTAAACACTTCCCATACCTTGTTCCACCCTGCCAACTAGGACAACTTCCTAGCTCCAGGATATCATATGGATATCCCGGCCCCCGTGCCCAAAACCTCCAGCAAACTGGTGCCTGTACTAAACCTTCCATGATCCGTAGGATCTTTTAATGACTATGGTTGAGTTTTAATTTTGCATGTGTTAATTAACCATTTGAGAAACTTAGTGAAAGAATGAGGAAAGAAGAGGAATTATGATAGCCATATACATATATGTAGATCTGAAATGAAATAATAGATAGCAAAACATAACACGCAGATTGATAACGAAGTTCGGCACAACTTTTGCCTACATCTCCGGGCCTTTGTCTCTGTGGGGGAGGCTTCTTTATTTTTGTTCAAAAGCTCAAAAATACATCGCAGCAGTGCCAATTTGCTACAAGAATGATCTGGTCATGTTCTTCCAGATATCAATAACCCTTCAAAGAAAATGGCACGCAAAACGGACATCCGGAGCTCCCAGAAATGGCCCGACAGTGTCTGCTCCTCAATATCTTCCCTGCATAAAAATGGCTTTGGCTTGGCTTCCCTTCAGCATAACTCTGCTTTTCCTGTCCTTCAAGGCCTCAAATAGGCCTGGTTTATATAGATCTGAAGTTGGTTATCCATCCCCAAATTCCTCCCAAAATCTGGGCTCCAAAAATGCCCAATATCTCCCAAAAATGGAGAAAATCAACTAATATCAGGTATAATACAATAAAAATCCCAAAAACTTTGGCATAAAACCCACTTTGCATATAAAATTAGGAATAAGCCCCTTATACCCAGCGTGTGCCCCTAAATGCACGGTCATATTGGCCATGTGGCCAAGTGCTAGCCCAAAGGCTAAGCATTGGCCCCATTATTTGCACTCAGCCCCCGGTTCTGTGGCATATACATAGGACCGTTGGTCTGTTAACTTAACCTTCGCGCCCTTTTAGTCAGGATAGCCCCCGGTTCTATTGGGTGGCAGATATGACCGGGATCTGAGCTAACAAACCTCCCAACTGTTGCACACGGTGCCCGCGCCCTCGGGTGTATGGGTTACGCGACCACGGGTTGGGGCTTAGCCCCAGCCCCCTCCTTTTTGCGCCATACAATACCATGCAATATTTGTTTTATATTGTGGGTTTTATAACATAAGAAATAATTTGGCGCATTGGTAAAGGACCATTTCTTAAGTTGTTGGGCTTGGTGGTGGTCGTGGGTTAAAATCCCATGGACCCCAAAACAATTTTTGAAACATGCCACTTCAACTAATGACTGGGTGCCACGTGGCTGCCCATGAATGGGCCACGTGGCATCTCCCCATTCGACGGATTAATGCCACTTGTCAACTATTGACTGGTCCAGTTGCCTGCCACATGTCTGCCCTGTCAGTGAACCTGCCCAATCACCACCAGCCAGAGAGTGCCATGTCATCTACTGCACAGTCAGCATGTTGATTTCATTCTGACATCAGCATTTGAATTTTTTGACCAGTTGACCTTTGACTTTTTACCTGTTTGGGCTTCCGATCAGAACATGATAACTTTCGCATACGGAGCCCGTTTGATGAAGTAAATATACCACTAGAATCAAGAAGATGAGACGGATGCAATGGCGATGGTTTTGTTGGATTCCGAGCACTTTCATTTTTGAGCATTTTTAAGCCCTGTCAGGCTTCTGGATCCGATTCCAGATCACACCTCCCCACAAAAAGACCTTTTGGTCCCCAAAAGGTTACTGACTAGTCAACAAGCTCTGGATAGGCCACCCAGCTTTCTCTCTGTCTCTGAACTCTGTCCTGTGCACCTGTCTCATCAAGATCAACTATAACACAATCATGACAACTGACAGTATATTGTTAGCCATTTGAACCCTGTTACATCTTACTGAAGCCACTATCATCCATGTAGAAAACATTGCTAATGACAGTATCAAAAAGATGACTGCAAATGAGTTGATATACTTGAAATATCTGCACTACATGAGCTTATCTTGAAACAACTTATGATTGATTTTCCATTCAACAATCATTTATTGTTCTTGCTTAAGATCAATTACTTCATTTGAAACAATTACTGGTTTGTTTCTTGCTTGCACTGCCTTCTTTAATTGTTCCATTGTTTGAAGTGTTTTAGTTGCTTTAACATGATGAGCATGAACCACATAATCCTGACCTACTTTAGTGAATTGATATTGATTCTTTGTCCTGTAGAAGATTGCCTTACGATCATATAAATATGGACTACCTAAGACCATTCCACATTCTCTTAACGGCACAACATCACAAGTTACTTCGTCCACATACTTAGATGAAATTGCAAATTTGATTGTGCATTTCTTTGTTATGTGCATTTGATGATGATTGCTTATCCATTTAAGTGTGTAAGGCTTATGATGTAGTTGTGTTTTTAATCCCAATTGCTTAACCAATTCTTCTGAGATTAGATTAGATTGAGATCCACTGTCGATTAATGTGTTTATCTTAGTGTGTCGCATGATTACCCTTATATGAAACAACTTGCTTCTACAATCAATGTCTTCACCAAATTTACCTGTCATACCAACCAATGAGATCTTTGACTCATCACCTGAATCTGATCCCAAGTTTGTGGGTTTTGATGTCGTTGCCACTGTTTGCGTTCCCTTCTTTTCTTTGAACCACTTTGGCCTCTTCTCGGGATGCAACTGCCAACATCTATCCTCATCATGTCCCTCTTTCTTGCAATGCTTGTAAGAGGGCTTTCCTTCCTTCCTTGTCACCGCATTTTCATTCTTTCCATGCCTTTTCCTCTTGTCTTGTTTCCTTGAAGACGATGATTCCCCTGACATGCCTTCTTTCCCTACTTCAATATATGCAACTTGAACAGAAACCTCATCAAGGTTAGTGGGTCCAAACATGAAAACAGTGTTTCTAATATGCGCAGGTAAACCTCCTATATACTTCATAAGATTTTCTTGTGTTTGCAAAGGAATATCTAACATTAATGCCATTTTTTGAAATCCATCGGTGTATTCTTGCACTGTTTGTCCTTTTCTTAGTTTAAAAGATTGCCATTCAATTATTGTTTTTTCTTTATAACCCAAAGGATAGAATTGTTTCCTAAGTGAAGAAATGAAACTCTTCCATGATGGAAATACTTTACCCACATGTTGTGTTCCCTTTTGCAGCTTGCTTTGCCACCAGATAAGAGTTGTACCTGCAAGCCTCAAATATCCCAACTTAATTTGTGTGGCCTCATATTTGATCTGTTGCACACTATAGTATACCTCCATCTGCTTGATCCAATTGTCAAGTTTTTCTGCATTTACTTCACCATCATATATGGGCAACTCAAATTTTACATCAAGTTTTAACAATGGCATTTCATGTTTATTCTTATGAACATTCTTCTTTTCATTAGATTTAGAACTTGAACTTGAAGAAGAAGGAGAAGAAGGAGGTGTTGATGGAGGTGAAGGAGGAATCTGAGGATGGTCCTCTTCCTCTTCACTTTTTCCCTTTGAAGAATCACCCAAAACTAGTTGCTTTCGTTCCAGGTAATCCTTGTAAAAAACTTTCACCATCTCTGACATAGCAAGGAATGTTTTCCGGAACTCTTTCTCATCTTGAGAAATCCCTTCTTCCGATGCCATCTTCTCGCTGTGAGAAGCTCTCTTTCTCAATCCAATTAATGGATTTTCTACAACAAGCTCGCCTTCACCACGCTATATATTTTCCCTGGTTAACATGAAAAACTCAAATCCAAATGTCAACTAGCTCTGATACCACTTGATCCATCAGGATCTTTTAATGACTATGGTTGAGTTTTAATTTTGCATGCATTAATTAACCATTTGAGAAACTTAGTGAAAGAATGAGGAAAGAAGAGGAATTATGACAGCCATATACATATATGCAGATCTGAAATGAAATAATAGACATAAAAACATAACACACAGATTGATAACGGAGTTTGGCATAACTTTTGTCTACGTCTCCGGGCCTTTGTCTCTGTGGGGGAGGCTTCTTTATTTCTGTTCAAAATCTCAAAAATACATCGCAGCAGTGTCAATTGTCTACAAGACTAATCTGGTCATGTTCTTCTAGATCTCAAGAACCCTTCAAAGAAAACGGCACGCAAAACAGACGTCCGGATCTCTCAGAAATGGCCCGACAGCGTCTGCTCCTCAATATCTTCCCTGCATAAAAATGGCTTTGGCTTGGCTTCCCTTCAGCATAACTCTACTTTTCCTGTCCTTCAAGGCCTCAAACAGGCCTGGTTTATATAGATCTGAAGTTGGTTATCCATCCCCAAATTCCTCCCAAAATTTGGGCTCCAAAAATGCCCAATATCTCCCAAAAATGGAGAAAATCAACTAATATCAGGGATAATACAATAAAAATCCCAAAAAATTTGGCATAAAACCCACTTTGCATATAAAATTAGGAATAAGCCCCTTATACCCAGCACGTGCCCCTAAATGCACGGTCATATTGGCCATGTGGCCAAGCGCTAGCCCAAAGGCTAAGCGCTAGCCCCATTGTTTGCACTCCAGCCCCCAGTTCTGTGGCATATACATAGGACCGTTGGTCTGTTAACTTAACCTCCATGCCCTTTTAGTAGAGATAGCCCCCGGTTCTATCGGGTGGAAGATATGACCGGGATCCGAGCTAACAAACCTCCCAACTGTTTCACACGGTGTCTGCGCCCTCGGGTGTATGGGTTACACGACCACGGGTTGGGGCTTAGCCCCAGCCCCCTCCTTTTTGCGCCATACAATACCATGCAATATTTGTTTTATATTGTGGGTTTTATAACATAAGAAATAATTTGGTGCATTGGTAAAGGACCATTTCTTAAGTTGTTGGGCTTTGTGGTGGTCGTGGGTTCAAATCCCATAGACCCCAAAACAATTTTTGAAACATGCCACTTCAACTAATGACTGGGTGCCACGTGGCTGCCCATGACTGGGCCACGTGGTATCTCCCCATTCGACGGATTAATGCCACTTATCAACTATTGACTGGTCCAGTTGCCTACCACATGTCTACCCTGTCAACAAACCTGCCAAATTACCACCAGCCAGAGAGTGCCATGTCATCTACTGCACAGTAAGCATGCTGATGTCATGTTGACATCAGCATTTGACTTTTTTGACCAATTAACCTTTGACTTTTTACCTGTTTGGGCTTCCGATCAGAACGCGATAACTTTTACATACGGAGCCCGTTTGACGAAGTAAATATACCACCGGAATCAGGAAGACGAGACGGACGCAATGGCATTAGTTTCGTCAGATTCTGAGTACTTTCATTTTTGAGCATTTTTAAGCCCTGTCAGGATTCTGGATCTGATTCCAGATCATTCCCGACTACATAACTCCACTCTCCTCCCTGCCAATCCAAGAGATCCCCCCAAAATCAATCCCCAATATCCCGTCAAATGAATCCCCTCCTTCCTAACCTCCTCCACTCATATTGCCCCTTCACCGACTTCCCCCTCCCTCATTACTTTCCTTATCCATTTATTAAATATCTTATCCTTTCGTAATTAATGCCCCTTATCCCCTTATTTATTATTTTATCCTTTCTTATTTATTATCTTATCTTATATTTAATGTCCTATCCCTTCTCGAATACAAAATAATTTAACAAAATAATTTATTAACCCCCTTTAATCCTTTACTTAATTAATTAATGAGTCAATTAATAATTAATTAATCCTTGACACTCATGAATAACTAATTAATAATAATTAATTAGTTAATGTTATTTAAGAAATAATTATTGTTTAGCTAACTTTTAGGACAGTTAGATTATTAAATTAATTATAATTAATAATCCTATACATCTATTTAAGCAGGTTCGTTACAATTACCTTAGTTTTCTCGAGATACTTAGGAGGTGGTGACTTTTCTGAGCGGGCTCTACTATCCTTGAGCTGCACAATGTATACTACTTTTCTTTATTATGTTTCAAACAAATAGAATATATCATCAAGCACCTCTCCCTATTGCAACTTAACAGTTGTTCTCTTCTTTGTGATCTGATCTACACTTCCCTCAGATGGAACTTCGTGTTTATTGTCCCTAATCCATCTAACTAAACATTCTCACCTACTTGCTTCACTCCCTCCATTGGCTCTCTTGACTCTCTAGACATCCCTCCTCCATCCAGTCCACTCTTTGGATCATCGTTTGCTACCAATTCTTGTTCTTTCAACCTTCAACCAACCTTTTCTCATATTTTCCACAACCCTTCAAACTCCTTAACTCGTACTTCAACACTCCCTTCTCTATCTATTATCATCTTCACGTCTTCCTCTCTTCTACAAACATCTCACATTTTGTTTAGACACCACTTATTGTATATTTTAACCTTGTACAATATTTTACTGCAAATAAATTTTCAATAAAAGAACAGAAAATATACAATGTAAAATACACACATTACACAGATATTTTTTTCCTGGAAACCCAAACCGGGAAAAAAAACATATTCTATATCCATTCATAGTGATACATTGTTTACAATTCAATATATATATAAGGTCGAGCAGCATCCAAAACCCTAACCCAATGACATAGATTAGTCAACAGCCCTAATTCCTTAACCAAAAACAGAAAACCATCAACAAAAGCTATGTGACGAAAAATCACCCAACAATGGACATGAAAATCAAGGCGACACAAAAAATGAGGCAAAAATGTGACACATTTCCCAAGGAAAAAAAATTATCAGGGGTGTTGCCCCGAACCCCCGCGCAGGGGGGATATCACTACCCTGCATTCTCGGTGCAACATAGCAGACCTAGAGTCATACTTGAAATCTGTGAGATCTATGCCTCCCATGTCAAGTCCTATTCTACATGTCGTTTGACTATGTCATGTAAATCGGTGAAATTTTCTGGTGCGTCGAACTTTGGTAGGTCAATGTTTTCCATCTCCCAATTGAGCTTCTCCCAAATTTTCTCATACTCTCCCCACCTTTCTTGTATCTTTTGTTGAGTTTCCTGGACCATGCTCACCTAGTATTCAGTTTCCTTCTTGATTCAGGATATGCTTCTATCCATCAGTACTTGGATTATGTGCTCTTTCGAGTCTCGGCCTTTCTGTACCGCAATGATATAGTCAATCCACTCTAAGTCCCGATGTGCCTTTTCATACCATATTTTCATGTATTTACAAGTTTCCATCCCCATGAGAGTATCTTCTTGAAAATCGGCTATGCATGTGGTGAAGAGATTTCTTTCACTTGTGAATTATGCATATGTTTCTATGAACTCAATCCTCAGGAATACTACTTCTTGCGTCGAATCCTGATAACACTTCGCTAGATGGAACAGATGATATAGCTCCTTATTTGCGGCTACTAGTTCCTTTTCATCCCTTTTCTCTTTGTCTAGTGTTGCATCAGTTATAGCCATTCCTGCCCAGATCAACTCAGTTGTCTTAGCATTTTCTGTATTGAGAAGTGTTTCTTTTGTAGTAATGAGTGTGATATCAAAGGCGAGCCTCATTTTCTTGGTTTTCCTTCTCATTACAACTTTACTCTTTCTATCATAAGCGATCTCTTGTATATCGATGACCTCGTCCACTGGCTCAGGAATTTTTTGATCTCCCCAGGTCACAGTGTTTCCTATGCTTCTTGTCGTATTTATATGTTCTATGACCGACTCTTGTAGTTCTTTAGCAAAGGGAACTTATGTCTGTCCTGGTGACTCAGCCTCCTGTTGGGGTTTGTCAGCTGGTGGAGTCTTTTCTTTATATGGGGAGAGGGGAAAAGGATCAGCATTTACTTGAGGATCGGCTATTGAGATGGTGATTTATGATCGTTGTGTTTCTTCTTCCTGTTCACCAGATCCCAACTCATCGTTGGAGTTATCCTTCTTAGGTTGACTTCTCGACTGGTCAATAAATTCAATGTCCAAAACGCTTATGTCCTTATTGTCTCCTTCTTCGGGAATTGAGGTCAAACCTTCAAGAGTTGGAGCAGATGTTTCACCTAGTTCTCCCTCCTCCATGATAGGTACTGTGGTTATGAGTGAAACCTATGATCTTTCCTCATCGTCATATATGGTAATTAGCTCTATGAGGACATTGGGAACATTTGTCCCACTTGATGTTCTTGTTTCCCCCAGCTGTGTTGTAGCAACAACTGGCGACCTTGCCTATTGTGACATAATGCTTGGGTTTTCTAGATGAGTTGTCTCCTCTAATGGAGTTGTCTTTGAGCCATTTAGCTCTTCTCCAAGATTGATTGTGTCGACTAGGATGACCCTTAAGGGTTATATCAAAGGGTTAATATGGGGGTCATTTTGTAACCTTTGTATAACTCTTTGGGCTTCTTATAGAAACAACATCCCTCTCCCCTTTGCCTCTATAGATTCTACTACTTTGTTTTATTCCCTAACCCTAAGGGCTTCTTGAGATGTATGTTCTGTTGTTTCAGCCTGATCATCCATTTTCATCGCTTTGAATATCATCATATTGGGGTTAGCCTTTCTCTGGAGCACCTCCTCCCAGTCCTGAGAACCCTCTGTAAATATATCGTCTTCAAACTTATCATGGGCATACGGCCAGCAGGAAGATACATGTGACGCATGTTTTGGTACTAGGCCCCTTAGTTCATGTTTTGAATTCATCATGTGGGGAATATATACTCCAACTGGCTCAAACCCTCTTATTTTTCTTGTGCAGTATATTTTACCATGTAAATCCCTTTATGAAAGCCATAAGGTATGAACACTCTCTTTTTGTCCTTTACCAGAGTGGAATTATATCATTGCAGAATGGTTTGATAATAGATTTCTCCCACAATGAGTCGGTCGGGGACATGAGTGGGGAGTAAATGTGGCACGCTAGTGACCCCAAACACTCTGATATAGGTGGTGGTTTCTTCCAGGTACCAATGGCCTACTTTTGAAATCATTTTCTTGGTTGTTGTTGTAAGCCTTGGGCATTCTTTCTTTAAAAGAATGAAATATAATCGAGCTATAAATTCATCACATGTGAGGGAATAATATTTCTTGTACCTATTCTCCCATATAATTTTGAAATAGACATGCACGGGTAGCTCTAAAACATGCCAGCTCAAATTCATGCCTGAGAAGATGTTCCTTACGCAAATCACATCTATGACACCATGTGAAAAGCTGATGTTTCTCCATCCTTTGGTGTCTGGGATTGCAATATGTTGGTGCTCAATTATTTTGAAATGATCTCTCTTGAGTTGAAGTTGCTACTAGAGATTGCCATAGTGTATTCCAGGGGAATCTGTGCTTCTGAAAACTTAGTGCAATCCCTCTCCTCATATAATCGGCAAATCAACTCCATCAAATAAATATATGGCTCTCTAATATTGGTCGTATCATACCAATCGTTGCTCCTCTTTGTAAACTTCTTATATTCTTTCCACCATGAGGCCATCAACCTACTGGTGTCATGGAACTCATAAATGTTTACCACAAAATCAGTATTCAATCTTTCCTTCGGGTCTCTGAGTTTGTAGTATTTATGGACCTCTATTGGGAGAAAAACCCCAACACATCTTCCATTGTCATCACTGACTATGCATTTCGTCACATCTGTATGGTCAATTATCCACCCCAGGGTTTCAAGCAAGGAAATATCGGGGTTTGGAAGGCTACCATGTGCATGTAGGATCATCGAATGTTCGGTAACACTTGGTCATCAAGCATTCTAACATCCAGGTCACTATGTGGTATAAACTTTGGATAATCTTCCCGGTTGATTCTGTTAAACAAATATCCCCACTATGGGAGCACCACTTTCGATCCAATGCTTGCCTCTATGTCACCAAATGCAGGAGTCTAGGAAAATGCCCTTTTGGTAGACGTGCAGACAATTGGTTACACTTTAGTGGAAAATTCAAGTTGTCTAGCAGTGTCGGGTGAAGATCCTTCACCGACCTCTACTTCCTTCATTTTTGGTGCTCTCAGAGAGCGTCTAGTCGTTGTCTTCCTTGGAGGCATTTTTCATACACAAAGAACAAAATAAGATACCGAATTGCAGAAATGATATTGAAATATAGACAATTGGGACTGTTGAAATGATATAGATGATTCATACCTCTTTTTCACACAAGCTTAACCTGGTTTAGAATTCTAAAAATCGACTGTGAACTCTTGAAACGCTTTCTCGCTCCTTGGACTGCTCTGGGAATGAAAGACTTGTGTATAGAATGTTGCGTTCAAATTTGTATTTACAATTTAAACATAGAGCATACATACCTTTTCATGCCAATTCTTGAATTCAGGGCGTAAATGCAGTATGCACAATCCATCACCAATATCTGAATCATGCTCGGGATTAAATGAAATCGTAGGTTGGAGGCACAGGAGCGGGGTACTATGTAGTTCATCGGTGGTTTCAAACTCCTATTATTTGGTCGGCGCATGGGATAGTAATGTGTGTTGATCAAAGAATTAATTGGTGTATTAAATAACAAAATCTGATCTTATTTTTGTCTGAAGGTGTCCCATCATATCGTCGATGCCCTATCAGTTCGTCGGTTTAAACAAGTGGATCGGCATCGGCATTTTTCTTAGACAATGTTCGTTAATACATTTTTTACAGATAGATCCGATGCAAAATCGGACTTTCGTATAGTGCTTACGGGGAAATTCTAACTTGGAAGGGCAATCATGACATGTGGCGTTTGATTTTGTCTCGTCAGTTAAAAAGTTTCTTCGGAATCGGGGATTTTCTTTAGACAAGGCCCTAGGAACCTTAGCCTATCATGTTGATGTCGATGACATGTTGACGATCAATTATTGGTGAGTCTCTATGGTCATTATTTCATGATTTCATCCCTTGGAGTTCAACGATGCCGAAAACGTATTATCTATTGGCGATCGACGGTTTGTCAAAGTAAAAAAAATACATAGTTTAAGGTTTTCTTCATATATCACCAACCTCGAATGTATCGATGATCAATGATCATAGGCTCATTAGGTGTGTCAATGTTATCATTTTCCTTTTCGTACTTCCTCTATGTCGATGGTGTATCGATGATATTTTGACAACTTCTTTGCAATATATAATGAGTGATCGATGTACCCACTCTTTCGTTCTCTCGATGCCGATGATAGATCGACAATCAGTGCTTCTCATTGTCATGTGGTCGATTTTACTGCATAGATCGCGCCGATGTTGATAATAGGTTTATGGCTCAAAACTTTAGCTATGTATACTTAGTTAAAAATGCTAAGTCTACTTTAGAAGAGAAGTTAATCTATTCAACAAATCCAAACCAATCTAAATGTGATCAATGATAAAACATAGGAACAGAAAAATTAATGATCCCTACACAACTGACTCAATTTAGAAAGACAAATAAAACAACAAAGTGGTACCCAAAAGATAAATTTTTCACAAAGATTTTAGGGTGTGTTGAGCTCTCAACACCCAACAACTTTGTCGTTGTTGTACAACCCCCATACTGCATCTTGTATGATTTGTATGTGCCTTATACAACCTATACAATTCATATGTATGTGCCCCTTATACTATCCATGTGCATATGTATATGCATGTGTATTTTTTACTATCTGTACGGTGTTTCTTTAAATCTATACAACCCAATATGTGGTTGTACTTGTTGTTTCTCTGCTACCCAGATCTGTCCTTTCTACCAAATTTGTCTATTTTTGCTTCTTCCTTCATTTGACTGATCATATCTCTAGGTGAAATTCATTCTTCACCCTTGTTGATATCTTCTTGAGAAAAAGTCTTTGTTTTCTCTCTCTATGAGTCACTAACTCCAATAGAAGTATTGTTGTTGCACGTATCTCCCCTTCTCCTAGACTTTCTTTTATAATCTTGAGTTGAACCCTGACCCTAATCTCCAAAGTGATCAATGATTGATATTAGATCTCACCTCACATGAGATCAATCGATAAGATTAATTTATTTCATTAATGATAATAACTTTATCATTTCATTAAATTAAACTCACTTTAATAAATAAAAGCAATTTGCTTTAATAATTCCTTAAATCAAAGTAAATTACTAAGGTAGAAGGTTTTGGATGACTTCCACACATCTAGACACTTAGACTTGTGTGGAAGTATGTATCAAATTGATCTGTATTTATGAATAGGATGAAATGAATAATAGATTGAATACAATAACATCGAGAAACAGAGAACAACAACAGACATCCAGTGAACAATAGCTTCTATTGAATAAAGAAAATAGGTTGAAACTATAAAATTGCATAACTGAAAACAACTTGCTCAAATAGTGATAGCTATCTCTAATAAGAGATGTGGTTGATATGTGCATTCGTCTGAGAAGAATAATTACAATGAGACTCCAAAGGCCTTTTTAACATTACTTGTGAATTCCAAAACCCTAGACATCCAAAAACTTAACCCTAGGAGATGAAACACCAAAAGTTATGTGGGCCCCAATAAGTAAGTTGGTATGTCAACTTCCTAGGGTTGTAAATTTTTCATATGACCTTTTTTTAAGGCATTTGATAGCTCATTGGAAAGGTATTTTCGAGAAATATACATTATTCCATCAAACAATAACTTTGTCCAGATATTGATTGTGGCAAGACAAAGAAAGATTGTTTAGGACCCCAAAATGGCCCTGGAAGTATTGAAAGATGTACTAACATGAAAAATTCCAAACTAATCCAGTTGGAATAGGTGGGAGACAACTAATATAAACCTGGATGATGTGTAGGGCTTCAGGACAACCCCAGAAGTGAAAAATCCACAATTACAAAGAAATTTCATCATTACAGAGAAACATGTTGAACTAAAAATTGTCAAGATGAGTGAGTTGGAATAGGTGGGTGGCCACCAATATCTACCTGGATTAGGCCTCCCCCCTTATGAATCAATGGTATCCATTGCATTGAGTTCCCTCATCAAGTGAGGAAATTTCTGTTGAATTTGGCCCCAGGTGAGCCACTTTCCTTGGTGCAAGAGTTGCATTGCCTTGACAACGTGATAATGTTGGATACCCTGCTAGCAAGTGCCCTTGACCTGTGTGTCCACTATCTGATCAGTGGATGCCTATTCCATGCAGTCGGAGTTGATTTTTGTTGGTGTCAATTGTTCTGCGATCTTCGAGGTGTCCAATAATGGTGGAAAATATGGCCGAAGCAGGTCCACATTGAACACTGGGTGCAATCCAAGGAAGGGTGGAGTGTTGAGATCAAAAGAATTGTCACCCACAGCCTTTGTGATCGTGTAAGGCCCATAGCGAAGTGGACGGAGCTTCCAATGGGGGCCTGTAAGGTTCTCTTTCTGAAAATGTAACCAGACCTTGTCTCCCACATAAAACGTGTGTGGTACCTTTTGTTGATCATGGTGCTACTTGTATTTAGCATTGGCTTTCTACAAAATATCATGGACCTGTTGGTCAATGTACTAAATATGATCAATCAATCTAGTGGATTTGTCAGCCTCAGACTAAACATGGGAAGATTTTTCCTGTGTGTTTTCAAGAGGTAGTGCAACATCAATGGAACCCAAGGGTTGGAATCTCAAGCCCACCTGAAATGGGCTATGGCCAATGGAGCTATGGAGAGCCTTGTTGTAGTTGTGTTGAACATAGGGAATACTCTCATCCCATGTATGTGCAAGATTATATTTATAGATGTGTATTATGTGCACAATCATATGATTGATGACCTCTATTTGGCCATTGGTTTGGGGGTGGAAGGTAGTGGATTTAGTGAGCTTGGTATCCAACAGTGATCAGAGACTTGACCAAAATTTGTTGAGGAACCTGTTGTCCTAATTTGAGATGATGGTCTGTGTTATCCCAAAATGGACCCACACCTGTTCGAAGAAGAGAATGGTAGTATATGTCATTGTGATGCTCTTCTTGCAGGCTTTGATAATGACCATCTTTGAAAACTCATCAACCACCACATGTACACAATGGCCTTTCTTAGTGGACAGAAGGCTAGACATGTAATCCATTGAGATTGATTCCCAAGGCCTATCGGGAGTAGGAAGAGGAGTGTATAGGCCTTGTTTCTTGATGGTTGGCTTGGTAATGGCACAGGAAGTTCGTGATATGATATACTTGTTGATGTCCTGTCAAATTTTTGGCCAATAAATTTTTTTTTGTAGAATGGCCACAGTTTTCTCCACGCCACAATTTCCTAACATCCGACTATAGTGAGCCTCCCAAATCATCTTTGTACGCTCACTTGCAGGAACACATAGGTGGACCACATGGAAGAAAATTCCATCTTGAATGTGAAAACTAGTGACATTTGCACATGTTCCAAAGAGCTGATAGGAGATGGTGAAGTTAGGATCATGTTGATAAAGTTGTGGCCACGCAGATGCCTCATGCCCACAAGAATGGAGCACGCTGGTGAGTGCATTAATGGGAGTTTGATTGAGGCAGTCAGTGACACGATTTGTTCTCCCTGTCTTATACTTGATGTTGATATGGAATTGTTGCATGTATGTGGACCACTTTTGATGGTGGTCGTTCTACAACTTCCCATGTGTCTGTATAAACTATATAGGCTTGTGATCAATGTGGATGATTGTCTCCTTTCATAGAATGTAATATTTCCATTGACAGAAGGCTTTCACAATGGAATACATTTCCTTATCATAGGTGGGGTATTTCTGGATGGTATCTGAGAGTGCCTCACTAGGGTATGCTACTAGATGACCATGTTGAGTGAGAATTGCACCTACAGCATAGTCAGAGGCATCAGTCTCAATCTCGAATGGTTGTTGCAGTTTGAGTAATGGGAGTATTGGAGATGAGCACAAGCGATGATTTAGATCATCAAACTCTTGTTTTTGTTCCTTCCTCCATGTGAAATTTTCCTTGCCATTGCACTTGGTCACTTGGCTGAGGGCCCATCCAATATGGGAGAATCCAAACACGAACCTTCAGTAGAAGTTGGAAACTCCCAAGAATATCTGAAGCTCGGTTAGTTTGGTTGGGGTTGGCCAGTCACGGATGACTTGGATCTTAGTTAGATCCACATGTACCCCATTCTCATCAACGATGTAGCCCAAGTATTGGACCCTATTCATGTCAAAGGAAAAAATTTCCAAGTTAGCATATAGCTTGTATTGTCGCAAAGTGATCAAAACCTATTGAATATGATGCATGTGCTCCTTCCAAGTTATGTTGAAGATGAGGTTGTCATCCAGATATACCACCACAAAAGAGTTGATGAAGGGTCTCAATACATCATCTATCAATCTCATGAAATTTGGTGGTGCATTTGTTAAGCCAAAGGGCATGACTATCCATTCGAAGAGACCTTCTTTAGATTTGAATGTTGTCTTCCATACATCAGTCGATTCGATGGGAACCTGGTGGTAGCCAGACTTTAGGTCAATATTGTTGAAGAACTTTTCTCCTTTGAGTTGATCAAGAAGGTCATCATTTCGAGGAATTGGGTACCAGTTCCTGACTGTGATTTTTTTTAATATTTTGTAATCAATGCAGAGTTGCCAGGTCCTGTATTTCTTCTGCACCAGTATAATCGGGCTTCCATAAGGGGAGGAGTTGGGTTGTATGTGCCCCTTTTGAAGCAGCTCTTGGATCTGGTGCTTTATTTCATAATTTTCCATCAGTGAGAGACGATAGACTAGTCCATTAGGCAGAGGTGCACTGGGGGTTAGATCAATTGGATGCTTAACTTGGTAGTGTGTCGGTAGCTCAGTGGGTGAGGAGAATAATTATATGTACTCTTCCATGATCCCCTCCACTTGCTTCTATTGAAAAGAGAGGCTTTGTGTAAAAGTCATGGATGTGGTGGAGACCT
>ML854009.1:9133-37427 GCA_009831015.1 Picea engelmannii
AATTGATGAACACATGTCACCTAATACTACTAATTGACCATGTTTCGTTGGGCATCCTCCATGTTCATCACTTAGCTTCCAGAACCAAACTCCGATGTTTTTATAGCTTTGCTCCTCTTCACTATGGAAGGCTTTTATGTTGAGACTATAGGTTCTCCATAATTTGCTCTAGTTCCATCATTTCCAAGTAAACCCACTCCATGCCATTCATTTGCTTGTACTACACTCATTTCGTTGGACAATTTATTAAACTGATTATATTTCATACGAGATCGATGACTATATAAATTCTCTTTTTCAAAAACGAACTTCTCTAAACTTCCACACAGATAGTCTAAATCATCTAATGTAATTTTCTCATTTGCTTTACAACATAAATAATGTGGTGAGCACTTAGAGTGATCATGTACAACACCAAATGTAGTGGAATGGCCTGCAAAACGACAAGAATGGTTTCCTAGAGGAGGACAAGATTAATTGGGACTACATGAATTTTCACAACATATATGTTTGGAATATTCAGAAATACAAGAATTCCCAGTTGAATATGTTTCATGTCCTTCCTATCCAAACTCCTTAACACAATAGAAACTTATATGTGCATCTCTATCTTCTTCAATACAACAACCAAGCAAAAGGATTTCTCCCTCAAAACTACCTCAATTCAATCAAGAAGATGCCAACTTCCCTCATTTTCATCCTAGAGTGCTCCTCCAAGTAAAATTGGAGGCTATTTCTTATGCCTGAATATAAGATAGGAAACCACGGAAACTACATTTCCTCATCAAATCTGAAATTGTATGATCTTTCTCCACTTCCTATTTAGCATGATGCCATACAACAATAACATCCATGTTACCAGAAACGGGAAATGGAAAACAAAATAGGAAACGAGAATTAAATGAGCGAGAAATAGGGCTAGAGGGTTTGGAGGGATAAGGAAAATGAACCCACCACGTCCTCCTCACTATTCCAATGTATATTATGCATATACAATTGATCAACAATGTACTAATGTTGTGTCATGATGGGAATGGGAAAGAGAAACAAGCCTTCTGATTAGGTGTGCATATACAAAGCTCTAATGTCATTGGTGTGGGGTATACAAAGATCTAGATGTCATTGGTGGGGTATACCAATCCTTTGATGGAACTATACTAATTTTTGTCTCATAGAAAACCTTTTAATAGAAGTTGGGGAACCCCGTAGTGGAAATTATAACCACATGCCTCAAGGAGATTGGAATCCTGGTGGCCACTGAACCCACCACCCCCTTGTCAAATCATAATTGTTTTATAAGTGAATAGGCGAACTTTGGAAAACACAATAAAAACCTTAACAAACACAACCCTCGATGCTTGCAACATTGTTTGGAGGAGGGACAAACTATGTTTCTTTTCCAAACATGTAAAATGAGTATATTACAATTTAATGAATATATTTTCCTATTATTATATATGGTTTTATATTTCATCAAGAAATTCACAAGACTTCATAATGTTTTATATTTTAGTAAAATATTCACCAAGATTTTATAATTCATTGAAAGATTCGCTAGGATTTTACAAGATTTTATAATTTAGTGAAATATTCGTCAATATTTTACAAGATTATATATTTGACTAAACGATTCGCCAAAACATTATATATACATATTATGTTATTGATAAAATAGCCTTTAATTTTTCCTATGTATCATGGGAATTCGCCCATTTATTATATATATATAAATTTGGGGGGGGGGTTCTTAAAATCACCCCTGACCCCAGGAATACTCTATTATTTTCCCCCCCTCAGAATCATATATGACTCCCCCCGCACTTGCCACCCCTACCTCCTCAATGATGTTATCGCGAATAACAATGACGTTTCATTTTCCCCAAATATTAAATTCCACATTAATGAGGGCCCCTCTATGACTATGACTATGGCAGCCTTTCTGCCACCTTCTATTGCTCCACTTTTTCACACGATCATTATTGACATGGGCAACAACCTTTTTGCAAAGTACTATCAAATGAAGCCTAGAGATTAAGGGTGTTGCTCCAATTAAAGGGTGTTATCCATGTAAATAACAAACATGTGACAAACTGGAAAAATGAAAGGTGGAATGGTGTGATAATCATAGTCGCAAAGGGGCTCTCATTAATGTGGAATTTGTTAATCGGGGTGACTGGAACATCATTTTTATTGCCTAAAATATCTTTGAGAAGGTGGGAAATAATTTCAATCTATCGAGCTCCTTGGCTCCCATAATACCTTCTCACCGGAATATCATTGCACTCTAGAAGGATGTAAGTTAAAGGGTAATCATCCATTATGATCAACGTAGTCATGTCCCTCCCTATCTTCGATACATATTTGGACAACTTTCCCTTGATCTCTTGGCAACAATCTTTGTATACATAGTGGGTGATGAAGCCATGGTTTTCTAACATGTTTAAGAGTACATGTGCTCTTCACTTACAAGTTACAACTATCTATGAACACAACTATATTGAATAGCTACAGAACTTGGTGTAGAATGTTTTTGTGACTCACATGCTTCAAAATGAATTTGTACTTCCCTGTGGACGTCTTCTAGATGATGAAGTGTATAAGATATTTGGGACATTTATCAAGCTATAGTAAAATAGTTCCATCCATGTGAATGACTAGCATATATCACCCCATTATGATGGAATTATGGGTGGCAACATAACCATCAAAATCTCCTCTATTCAAAGGCTTTGGATGTTTTTTCCAAAGGATTTTATAGCGAGGGTGAGCCTCCAACTGACTTCCATCATTCCTAAAATTTGAGGTATTATTATCCGACCCTACAGTTTCCATTGCCATTGCATTGTCATGCTTATCATCATCACATATTGGTCAATTTAACTACCTTCCAAATTTTTCTGCGGCTCCATATTTCTCTTGAAACAAATTTATATCCTTCAAATATTTCACGATGATGTGAAAACATATATTGATACACCATATATTGTTCTGTGGAAGCTTAGAGTAAAGAAATTTGGTTAAATAAATGGATGGGAGATGTTTGAGGCTTTGAAATAGGAAGGGTGGGGATTAGGTCAATGGTGATCAATGTTCTATTTTGATTAGTTCAAATTTGATCATTTGGGTTCATAGTTCAATATACTATAGATTTAGTAATCTAGTAAATTTTCGTCCAAACAATGCATATGCTATACATTGAGATTCTTCAAGTAATGGATCATAATAGAGATACAAATTCATGATAAGTCATAGACTCCATTTTTAGAAAAATGCACATACTAGGAATTCATGAAGTAATGGTTTATATTAATAATACAAATTTACAAAAAGTTTTCTGCTCTATTTTAAGAAAAATTCAATACTACACCTTATAATTTTTCAAATAATAGATCATACTAATAGTAAAAATAACAAAAACAATAAAGAATTTTATACTATACCTTCATCAACAACACAATCCATATACTATACCTTAAAATTATTTATGTAATAGATCTAATTAAAATGATTTGTAAGATATTTTAAACTATTTTTAGAAGAATACTTATACTATATACCTTTAGAATCTTGAAATAATGTATCATATTAATAATACAAATTTCTAAACATTTTATATATTATTTTTTTAAGATGTAATACTATACCTTGGGATTCTTCTAATAATGAATCATACTAATAAAGTACAAAAATGAATCATATTAATAAAATACAAAACTGTAAAAGGTCCCATGTTTATATTTTAAGAGTAAAAGATTTTATACTTTATATTTTAAGAGCTTATGAGTTACACTAACACAAAACGAGTTGCAATTTTTCATATATCACAGGTTTCATGCCATCTTAATTTTGAGCTTTAACAAATGGGGTCTTTAATAAAAGATTATTTTAATCAATCGAAAATCAATAAAATATAACTTAAAAGAGACCTATTAAACTATAATTTTTGTAATTATAATTACTCTATTTATTAACAAAATACAAAATAATAAAATAAACAAAAATGTTTACATTTTTTCAAAGCTCTTTCCATTTATGTTATAGCTATGTTTATGTTTGACATTAATTTCCATCAATACATTATAGATATGTTTATGTTTGACATTAGTTTCCATCAATACATTACAGTTATCATTATATTACACACTTTAGAGATTTTCCATGCGGTCTTACTTCAACAACATTATTCGGAATACAAGACCACCTATGTAGGGTGTTAGAAGAATAGGAGTATTAGAATAGGAGATGAGGATGAAAAGAAAAAAAAACTCATTCTCATCAAAGTCGATTCAATACATTGAAGCCAAATCATCGTGGAGATTGTCTACATACAACTAAGTTAGTGGTAATTCATAGAAGGTATGACTTTTTATTCCAAGATGATTATTTTAGGGTTAACTTAAAATGAATAATGAAAGATGATTTAAAAAAAAAAGCAGAATTATGGTGTGCAAGTCATTTTTTATAGCATCAATGTGTTAATATAGAAATGGAGCATCAATACACTTTTGTAGAAACTATTCATGAATGATGGGGTTGTAGATCAACACATCACCCCTTCATTTTTAGTGAAACATTTACTTGTTTAGGCAAAGTATGATGTCTTGCACATAAAAATCAAAGGAAAAAGTTTGTAACGCCCCATCAAGTCCGCCCCCTACGTTGTATAACAAAAGTTAAGTTGTGACCAACCCTTGTCTTTATCATGTGATGGGCTTGTCTTATTACCCAGTGCTCCCTTGTGCGGTCATTCTCTCGTTGATATGGCTCGGTTCCAATCCTATCGAAGACCGCTTGAAACCCCAAATTTCATGCGGATGATCGCTGGAAACCCCAAATATTGTTGGGTTGCTAATGTCCCATACCTAAGAACTAAGGTCGTCATTGTATTAACAATCATTGTCAACATGTTTTGATAAATCATATATCAAATACTTATGAACAATTAGCGTTGCAGTGTGTTGGTCAAAAAATTCTCCACAAAATATATAATAGCAACTTTATTTCAGAACGTAGAGGAGGGTGAGTCCATGGATATGTGTTACACTTTCTAGTGAAATGTGGGGATGAAAATTTGGTATCTTACATATTTTTGAAATTGAAGCCCTTGAAACTTATATAGGAATTCTGAAATCACATGTGCAGTTAAATAAAGCAATTTGTAGGGAATTTTGTTTTCTTTCTAAAGATATTTTTATCAAAAAATATTATTGACATTTTATGTGTCAAATTTGTATTTAATTAAGTGCTTTTCATTGCAAATTTTTATAAAAGGTAACTAGTGACTTTTGGTCCCAACACCTAACTCAATGTTTAATGTATAATTAAAAAATAATAATCATATGAGCACGATCTCAAGAAAGATATTAGAGCATGCTTTTTTTTCTTTTGTGGAAAAATTATATTTCCTATTATTTTTCAAAGTCAACAAATTAATATTTGAATTAAATTTTATAGATCTTTGTGTTCTAAAGCATTTTTTTCACATGTTTATGTAATATGAAAGAAAATAAATATACCTTTGAAAAGGAAACATCCACGGGGTGCCTGTACACATTGTTTAATTTTTTGGTTGCATAGTTTTTATGTTCATACATACTTTTCTCAAGGCCTTAAGTAACTAGGACAAAAAAAGATTGTATAAGTTTTATAAAAAATAAATAAAGAATCTTTTATGAAATCAAAAGCAAGAAAATCATATCTCATTCTAGAGAATTCAATGAATAATACACATGCACCAAGTTCTCCACCTTAGAATGAATTCAATGAAAAATATACATGCACCAAGTTCTCCACCTTCCATCGAAGAAATGAAGGGATTTCACCTATTGGAAGTTATAGCTCCATGAAAACTTGCAAAAATAGGGGAGGTTTCTTGATTTTAAAGACCTCGGTTAGGGGTTTTAAATTACCTCGATCGAGGGATTTAAAGGCTCTCGGCTGAGGTATTTTAAAACCCTCAATCATGGTATTTTAGAAATATATAGTTACTTTTGGTTAAAAAGGCTTATGCAGACCTTGATTGAGGGTCCACACATGCCATCCGAAAAATGGGATCTAAGATTCATATATTTACCGAGGAGGCATATTGGAGTTGTTCAGTTTTTTTTCTTTGAATTAAAATAGTAATCATCGAATACTCTACACATTAATTATTGAGATTACATTTCATAAAGTTTTAGGGAAGTTTCATTTTCCTTCCTTTCCTTGGTACGTTTATACTATATCATATGTGTGAAAGAGAATTGGTGTTAGAGATGAATAGGAATCTTCATGCACCTCTATCATTATGACACCTAGAAAGTAGAAACAAAACTCTTAGATTAATCAAATAGATTAATAAGGAGCCCATAAGAATATTTGGAGCATGGCTATCCAATGAGTGGAAAAGAAAATTGGGAAATGACTAATCAAATGTATTTCCACATGTTAACACATATTATTGTACGGGGGGTTGTTTTCCCTAAGGAAGTGGGACCTTTGTCAAAATGCGAGAAAAGGGGATTAAAAACCCACAAATGGTGTTTAGCCTAAGTCGGGGCTCTGATTTGATATTTTGGCGCCCACGCAGTCCGAGTCATCTCGTCTTCTCCCTATCATCAACATCCACGTCTACCTGCCAAGTCCTCCGTGCAAGCGTCCAGCAAAGCTCCAGATGGTGAAGTTCAGAGTGTGTCTCGTCCTGATCCTGATGCAGACAGTTCATGAAAGTGAGGCGGAAATTGAGACATCGTCTCACCGCATAAATGGAAATCTAGAAAGGGTTGGCAGAGTAGAGCTTGCGTCTGACAGGGGAAGGCATGCGTAGTTTGACTGAGAATACACAGGTGTATTGCATTGGACGAGAAGCTCGAGCACGCCTTTTTTGGGTGAATTTTTGAGTATCTGTATGTATTTTTGATATTTTGTTAGGGTCGAGGGTTGAGCAGTGCTCCCGTATTGTAAACTTTTGATGAAGTTTTTGGTTCTTTGGTTATGTATTTTGATCTGAGACTTCTTTTTTAATGAAATTCAACTTATATTTCCATCTTATTTGCGTCTGATACTGAATGTTCATGATTGAAGGATTCGCATGGATTGTGGTGACTATGTTGTAAAGGATGTTTGATTGCAGTGAAGTTATAGCGTTTTCAGTTTCCTGAAAATTCGAATTCAAGAGGATCTTGTTTTAAGATTTTTTCCTCATTAGGCTGCTGGAAGACCTGATGTCCAGAGCAGACCTTTACATCTTCTCCTCAATTTCTTCCTCCTACTCACCCTTACTACAACTTACTAGCTGAAGTTGATCAAGACCTCATTTGCTTGTGCATACTGCCCCAAGTTTCTGAGTTAAAACGATATTGTCTTGAGTCTGGCCCATTTGACCTCTTTAAATCCATTAACCGTGACATATAACCTTATAGGTATTGGGCTTACCTCTGCCGCAATCCAGAGGTGACTTATGGTGCTAACATTTATTGCATCGTTGTTGAGGACGAATTGAAGATTTTCCCTGGGTAGAACGACAACGAACTTTTGATTCTGAAGATGCATCAGAAAACAGAACCTTTGAAGATTGTGCTTGCACCTGGCAAATCCACTGTCTCAACTCCACTTTTTCAGTGTGGATGCTTCTGGATACACCTGGTAGCCCTTGGGATAACACAATGATCAGATCTAGTCTTTGATGGTGAACAAAGACCAGACACACTCTTATTGCATATCTTTCACCTGGAAACTCCATGATTAAAGAATCGATTGGAGACTCCACTGGTTTGAAATGGAAAAAATTATGGCTCAAATGTTTCCTCCTTTTGATTTTTTCGTTGTTTCTGCTTTTCCTAATGTTGTCCCTAATATGGATGAATGGGGGGATTATTTGCCCATAATTAGAGAGCACAAAGAGGACAACCCTGCTCAACATCTCGGTGAGTTTCGTGAACTCATGCATCGGTGGGAGATACATCATGAGGATGTATTATTAAAAATGTTCATGTTCTCGTTAGCAGGGGATGCTCGCAAATGGTATCATTTCTTACCCCCTGCTAGTATTTCCTCCCTAAGGGAATTTCATGTAGCATTCAATAGGCGTTGTCAAAAGTATTATTCCTCTGAGTTAATCTGTCATAATTATTGTGAGGAGTATAGAGATGGTGTTTAGGACATAGTTCGTTCTTGCGAAACCTGTGAGGATGAGGGGCATCCCCCAGAAGAGTTGATGGAGTTGATACAATCACTTTCTACAAGTATAGAGGAATTGAAGGTAGATTTTGCTCGCCGCTCTTACAAAGAAAATGCAGAGGATATTCCGGTCCTGGAAACATATGTTCTTGGAAGCCCTACTTATGATGAAGAAGTGATGTCAGATACTGACCAAGAACAAACAACTTTTGACGGATATCCCAACGAAGACGATGAAGAGCGAAGATCTTCCATGGTTCCTGTTTATAGTGATTGTGAAACTGATCCTGGGGAGAGCCATGAAGGAGAAAAGGAGGAGCCACATCTCTCGACTATCTTGGATCAGAATTTTTCCCCTTTCAATTTCTCAACCATATCTAGTTCTCCACATCCAGTGTCGGCTGTAAATGAATGGGATGATTATCTTCCGAGATTCAGAGGAAGCATGCATGACCATCCCGATGAGAAGTTATTAAAATTTCATGTATGCATGCTTTAACATCGCTTCTTTCACGAGGATGTATGTATCAAGATGTTCATTTTTTCTTTAGAAGAAGATGTTCTTGGATGGTTTCTATCTCTCCCCGCTATTAGTATCCATTCTTTGAAGGATTTTCACGATGATTTCAATTCGTATTACAGGAAGATTTACCCGGCTCATCTTATTTTTGTTGACTGTTGTAAGAGGTGTTGGAGTCCAGGTATGAACAATTTATTCACCCTTTTTCCTACATTAATTTATCAATCCGGGTGCGTATCCTTTCAAGGCAATGCGCAAGGTATATGCAGGGGCAAGACTACGATTCGTTCTGGCCAAGGGTTCACGATTAAGATTCAAATAATTACTGTCAAACTAGATTCACTACAACTTCCGAAAAGTAATCATAAGAATCACACACTGTAACAGCAAGCATAAACTGATAAATAACACACACAGAAAGATGCAGCACCTGATCAGAAGAGCGGGCCCAGCTCTCTGATCAGGGCTGCGTTAGTCACAGCGAAGATGAAGACAACAAAATAGATAGTGTTTTATAAATCTGAAAAGGGTTATTACAATCTCAATGGGGACATCCCCAGTTAGAGGAATAAACTGTCTTTTATACATCGAGAGGGAGAACAACCTCTTTCCCCAAAACATGGTAACCGTATCCCCAAAGATATACATTAGTTGGAACGGCACCAGTACCAGATAAACAAAATCAACGATATGCCCAAGATGGTTCAGGGATCTGTGACTCCAGCTGCGTGGCCTCCTTATGGCTTGGTTATTGTTGTGAATAGTGGATCTGTTGCGGGATGAAGCCTTGGTTCCTGTTCTCCAGAAGCTATGGTCAAACATTTGTTTTAGTGCTGCGAATAGGCAAAACTCCGCGACTTTATTTCATTAATAAAATATTCCAATAGACAAGGCAGGGGTATTTACCTTATAGGTTTAGCATAGTAAACATAGGTAAATAAGTGCAAAAAGGTCAAAAAGGTAATGGAAATGCAACAGAAAGATAGCCCGATTTGGTGCCCAACATCTCCCCCCAACTAGCCTTCTGCATGCCCTCATGCATTTCGCCACCTCCGCAGGTCTGGATTTCGCTGACTGTTGGCTTCCTGAAAATGGGCGAGATAATATTCTTCGGCCATCTCTGTCCCTGGAACTTTAAAACCATTTGAAAGGTGGACTTCTTCCCACCAATCTTCCAGGACGATATACGCTGGAGTGTAATCTTCTACTGGCAACCAAATAGTGGGAAACTGAAACCGGAGTCCCATCCATCGGACCACGCTTGTTCGGACACATGCCACATATCTGGGCACTCTGGGGAGCACTCGTGCAAAATTTGGTGCCCCAAAAGGTTCCCTGTTCTGGACAGCTGTAGGTGCCATCATCCACCTTTTCTGACAACAATCAAGAGCTTCTTCATGAAATGTGACTATTTGCTTAACACAAAGATCAAGGCACCAATTTTGTGTCCTCAGCATTCTGTCTCTATTCGCCTCAATTCCCAAAAAGATGTTGTGCTTAGTGAACATGGTGACTGACCTCTCAGGTTCTCCTCTTACTATAAACGGATTTGTAACCTGATTAGATTCAAATGTGTTAAAAGCCTTCGGCCAGCTGATCTGGTTGAAAGTGTAAGAGGTGAAGGCCCTTAAATGAATGTCTCCTACATATGGGACCGGATTGAATTCTCTGTCCAGGTGCAGCAGATATCCATGCAGGTGAAATTCACACATCAAATGTTGAGTTGGAACGTTGTGGTGCCTCATTATTCGGAGGAATTGTACACCATTTTCTATTTTATAACTAATCACGTTTTTTATGCTCTCCATGCAGAATAAAAGAAAACTTTCATGTAAGAGTAAAGAATAACAAGAAGCAGGGGGGTGACATGCCATCACCTCTTGCGCCAAATTAAACATATGCTCCTTATCAATTTTCAGCTCTGCCACTTGCTTTTCCAGCTACTGCTTCGCATGCCTTAATCTCATGATGTCTATATGCTCCACATATTCAAAAATAGTTGTAGAGGCTCGTTCCTGAGTTCTTCTGACCTCATTTTGATACTGAGCCGCAGTAGATTTCCAAGTCTGCACTTTGATCGTTAAGGCATGCTCACGGTCTTCAAACAATCGCTCAACCAGGTCTGTTTGAGTAGCAGCAGAGGTTATGGCTACCTGGTCCGTCTGAGTCTCTGTTTCTACTCCTATGGCCTTGGATTTTCTAGCTTGTTGCTTGTAATTCTTCATCCGCTTCTGCATGTTGTGTACCTGTTTCCTTAGTTTCCTGACCTCCATCTTAAGCCACGTTGTCTCTTTAAATTGTAGCTGAAGGTTTTTTTTTACTGGGAGTCTTACGAACTTCTCGCCTAGCTCTTCCATTGGCTCATTCGTCGGGACCGCTTCGCTTGGTCCCTCCTCTTCGCCTACAATTATTTCCTCTTCTTGCGCGCTCACCGTGACCGGTGGTGCCCTTGCAAGATGCTCTCCTGCTAATGTGTATGTTTGAGTATCATCCACCCCACACGATTGTGGTTTTTGTGATAGAATTAGAGGAATGGTGAGATCTTCTTATGTGCATCGAAGGGAATGAGTTTGCCTTGCTCCTCTTGGAATAAAGGAGAGAAAGGAGAACTAGCAGGGATCTTCAATGTTCGGTCCTAAGGTCAACGCTGGTTCTTGTGGTTCAGCGCCAACTTCACGCCCTAGTTCTCCCATCACTTCTTCCATGGGCTCTATGGTCGGGGTGGTCACAACCTCTTCTTCATTCAGGTTATCCTCCTCCATCGACTCCATGGTGACATGAGGTCCTTGTGGGGTACCCTCGGTCACAATATCGACCAATTCACCCGCTACTGTCTGTTGTGACCTCGCTTATGTGGTTATCATGCTATCAAATTTCTTTGCTAGTTCCACAGGCGAGGCTGGTTCTTGTGGGACAGCCTCGGCCGTGGTACTAGTGGTCCTTTCTGTGTCAACTTCCACATCTTCCATTGGTTCCATGGTTTCGGCTTGCCCTTGGGGAGCAGCCTCTTCTTCAAATTCTTCAGCTTCCATCTCCATCTCTTCCGGTTCCTCCTGGTCAACATAATTGTCTTCTCCTGCATTTTCCTCCTCTATGGATTTTGGTTCATCTTCCCTAGCATTTTCCCCCTCTGTGGCTTCTGGTTCATCTTCCCTAGCAGCCACAGTGGCTGCTACTTCTTCCTCTGTGGAATCCCGAAACAATTCCCATGGAATCAGGAATTGTCTGATGGCATTCATTACTAACAGTTGAACCATCCCATGGTGGGTGATGACCGCCAATACCTGTCGCGACTCCTGAACCGAATGTGCCATTAGGTGAAGGCTTCTCAATAAGAAATAAGGCACATTCAATGAGAAAGCCTATGCTTGGGGAAATCGCAGGTGAGTTAGTATTTGGAGATGGTATTTCAATATGGTGGAGTATCTCCCTTCGCAAGTCATATATCTCATGACGAAATCTTCTACTTCCTTCCATGGATGCGGCAGCGAATTTCAGTCGTATCCTCGACCCTTCTGCACGATGTTTTCTCCCGCCTGTAAAAAGGCTTCGGGAAACTCTGGAAGGATAGACCTTCTTGAAAACCATCATTGTCTATTTTGAGGGAGTCCACTAACTTCTGCGATGGCTTCCTCTGTCACAGGGATTTCAATTCTGCAGACTCGAGAGCTTCCTTCTCTCAAGTTGAGTGTGAATTCTGTCGCAATTTCTTCGTTCGACCCTTACAACCTGTCAAAGTAAACATTCCAGCCCGTGTTCTCAAAGACCTGCCATACCTCCTGATTGTTCCGAACTCTCGTTGTATCTTCAGGCTCATGCCGCACAGATCGTCCACCCACTGTTGTAGAGGCAGAGTCGGCACGATGAATGCAGTTAGCTAGTAGGGGAAAATGATAGAGCTCCAAACCGTTGGCAACTGAAATAACGTCATGTCGCTTTTGGGGACGACGGCTGAAACAATGTTGGTATGTTTGAAAATGATGACAGATTGTGGTGGTACTATCAGAAATTTAATACAACGTGTTGGGGAGGTGACTGATTATGACTCTGCGTGTACGAGTACGCATTTCAACATATCAAAGTTATGATTACGAAGTACCAAAATCATTGGATTCTGTTTGGTGAGGATCGTGTGTCATGAATGTTTTTTCGTGGTATGTCGTCGTTTATTATGACGGTTCCCCCCTAACTTAATTACGGCCGTCCACGGCACGTTTTGATGTCTTTTTTTTGGAATATTTTAATTGAATCCATAAAAGTCGACGGAGACGTACCTGGGGACCTACCTTATGGTGGAGTAACAACAAAATGTCTGACGGAGTAATGGAAATAGGGTGTGACGGCAGCAAGGAGTAACAGCAACAATGAGTAACAACAATGACGGAGTAACGACGACGGCAGAGTAGCGGCAGTTGCAGAGCAACGGCACCGGCGGAGTAACAGCATCGGCGGAGAATCAGCAGTTGCGGAGTAACGACACCGGTGGAGTAACGGCAGTTGCAGAGTAATAGCATCGGTGAAGTAACGAAAGTTGCAGAGTAATGGCACCGGCAGAGTAACGGCAGTTGCGAAGTAACAGCATCAGCGAAGTAATGACACTTAGTGAAGTAATCAATACACACCAGTGGAGTAACAACAATGTCTTTATAGCAGCACTAGTGGAGTAACAGTGCCGAGTGTTACATTTCTCCTGGCCATATTCCTTTGTTATTCCTGCAAAAATACAAACAAGTAAGAAATAACAATATATATATATATATATATATATATATATATATATATATATATATATATATATATATTAAATAAATAAATAAAAATTTTAAAGGCAGAGTGAGAATGTCCTTCATTCCAACAATCATTAAATCAGATGAGTCAGAAAGGTGTTTGACAAAGGCATTTCTAGAGGCTGGGCGGTGGTATAGTTTTAGACGGTGTCCATTTACTAAGAATGAGGTATGATTCTCATCTATTGTAATTAATCTAACTGTTCCATTGTCGAACACTGCGTCCACTTGATATGGCCCCATCCAGCGAGTGCAAAGCTTGCCTTTGAAATCCTTAAATTAGGAATCGTAAAGTAATGCCCAATCTCCCACATGAAACACCTTACTTTTGATAAATTTATCATTCCATTTCATTCTCTGCTGTTGAACAGCAGTGGTCTTCTGGACAACTACTGACCGAATCTCGTCCAACTCATTCAACTGTTCCAGTCAGTGTTTCTATGCTTATGATAGGTCTAGGCCTACTTCTAGAGTTGTTCTGAGTGTACTGATCTCAAATTCCACTGGAAACAAGGGGACTTTCCCATAGACTAATTCAAATGGAGAAAACCCAGTTGTGTTTCGCCATGTTGTTTTGTATGCCCATAGAGATTTTGGAAGTTTCTGTGCCCAATCCCGGCGATGACTTGCTACTGTCTTTGTCAAGATATTTTCCATTACCTTGTTTGTGCTTTCTACTTTCCCGTTCGCCTGGGGGTGATAGGGGGTTGTCACTCTATGTTTGACCCCATATTTCTGCATCAGCTTTCCTATCATGTGAGATGTGAACAGTGATCCTCCATCCGACACAATTTCCCTTGGAGTACCATATCGGGCAAAGATTTATACAAAAAGAAAGTCTGTTACTACTTGTTCTGTTGCTCTTGTGACCACTCTGGCTTCCACCCATTTGGTTACATAATCAGTGCAGACCAGGATGTAAGCTTTCTGATGAGAAGGTGGGTTGAAGGGTCCAACAAAGTCAATGTCCCATTTCTCAAACGGTTCAAGGACTATCTGGGGTTGTAGAGGCATTTCATCTGCTTTCCCAGGTTTTCCCATCCATTGGCAACTATCACACCTTCGGACATAATCCCGAGCATCACGAAAGATGGAGGGCCAGTAATATCCCATTTGCAGCACTTTGTGACCTGTTCTTTTATCTGCAAAATGTCCTCCACAGGGTCCATCATGTGCAACCTTCAATATCTCATAGACATTATCTTCTGCCACGCAATGTCGAATCTGTTGGTCAACACCTGTATGAAAGAGATATCCTGCCATCCATGAACATCGGGTACTCTGGTGAATAATCTTCCTTTGCTCCTTATATGATAGATGATGAGGCACCTTCCCTGAAGCAAGATAATTAGCAATATCTGCATACCACGGAGTGTTAGCAGATACTGCAAAAAGATGTTCATCTGGAAAATTATCTTCAATTGGTGTATTCTTACCCTCATGTTCTATCCTAGATAAGAAATCTGCAACCACATTGTCTTTCCCTGGTTTATCTACTATGGTAATATCAAATTCCTGTAGTAGCAAGAGCCATCTTGTGATACGACCAGGGGTAACAGGTTTATTCATTAAATACATGATAGTTGCATGATCAGTATGCACAAAGGTAGGATACCTGGTAATGTAGTGCCAGAATTTATTGATGGCGTATATGACAGCAAGGAACTCTTTCTCAGTCACTGTGTAGTTTAATTCAGCAGGAGACAAATTCTTACTAACATAGTAAACTGCGTATGGTATTTTTTCCTCTTGTTGTCCTAATACTGCACCAACCATTGTTTGGGAAGCATCCGTATGAATATGGAAAGGTAATGCCCAGTCCGGCCCTCTAAGGATCGGAGCGCTACAGACCAATTCCTTAATTCTCATAAAGGCTGCATCACAGCCCTCTGTCCACACAAAATCTGAATCTTTTGTTAGCAATTGAAAAAGTGGGTGTGCTACTTTAGCAAAATTTTCTATAAAACGCCTGTAATAACCAGCACAACCAATAAAGATGCGTACCTGCGTGGGCATTTTGGGTGTCGGGAAATGTTGAATTACCTTTGTCTTTGCTGGGTCCATCCGTATTCCTTCAGCTGAGAGAAAATGTCCCAAAACAAATCCTTCTTCCATCATTATATGGCATTTTGTCGTACTCAGAGAGACACGCGCTTGTATACACCTTTCGAGAACTTTTTCTAAATTTTTCAGCCCTTCAAGAAATGAATCCCCATATGGAGTAAAGTCATCCATGTAGATTTCAACACTGTCATCTATCAAATCAGAGAAGATTCCCAAAATTTCCCTCTGGAATGTTGCAGGAGCATTACACAGGCCAAAAGGAAGGACCCGGTATGAGAATGTTCCCCAGGGGCATGTGAAAGTGGTTTTGTCCTGATCTTCAGGAGCTATCTGGATCTGGTTATATCCACTAAACCCATCTAGAAAAGAAAAAAAACTTTTTGCCAGCCAATGTGTCCAGAACTTGATCAATAAATGGCAAAGGAAAATGATATTTCTGTGTTGCCTTATTTAATTCTTGATAATCCACGCATATTCGCCATTTACCATTTTTCTTAGGGACCATCACTAATGGGAAGACCCATTGGCTATCTGAGATGGGGTAAATAAAACCTACGTCTAGTAATTTCTGAAGTTCTTCTTTCACAACATTTTTCAATGCGGGGTTCATCCTTCTCTGAGGTTGTCTCACAGGACGACAATCCTCCTTAATGTATATATGATGGGTACATGAATTAGCAAGGATCCCTTTCATATATGTATAATCCCAGGCGAAGGCCTCTTTGTGTTTTTGAAGGACATCCACGAGTTGCTTCTTCTGGGATTCTGCCAAGGTTGGATTAATATTCAAGGTTTTTCCTGGTTCTAGTTCTACTGGGACACTTTCACTAGGTACATCAATAGGTAGCTCATCTGATCCTTCTGTTGTTTCAATTGTTTCCTGAGTCTCACAGCTTAGGATATATTCTAGGAATTGTTGATTTGTTTCAGAAACGGAGCAAGGATCATCCATAAAAGAGGTGATTACATCATCTTCCGATTCTATTTTCAACTAAAGGGCTTGTCCAATAGTGAGAACTGGCCTCAATTCCTCATTTTCTGTTTTAGACTCTTTCCTAGATAAAATTTTCTTGCTTCCTGCTGGTTTTATGGACGGGTTTGGTTCTGCAGGTGGGTATAACACTAAGTTCTTAATGTTGTGCCCATTGGAAATAACCATGTGCCCTGATCAACACCCAATGTAAGCATCTACAGTAGCCAGCCATGGTCTACCCAAAATCAAAGGATGGCCGCCCACCGAAGATTGCGTCTGTAAGACCAGGAAATCTACGGGATAGTGCCATGAATCTATTGAAATTGTTACATCTTCCAACTTCCCTACAGGTTTAACTATGGATCGGTCTGCCAATTCCAATACTGTAGGTGTATGTTTCAAGTTACAAAGACCTAATGCATGCATGGTTTCAGTGGTGATAACGTTGATGGCAGCACCCARGTCTACYAGCACATTCGRAATCTGTAYCCCATTAATTTGTACTGTCAAAATTGGGTTCCCCRRATCTCCATACTTTTCAGGMAWTGACTTTCCYGTCATGAAATCTGATAATTTTCCCATAACATGAATGGTAAGGGGGTCTTTGGATTTCTTTGCAGGTTTCTTTGAACARTATTCCCTAAGAGTCTTTGCATATATTGGCACATCCTTCATAGCTTGTAACAAGGGAATTTTAACAAATAAGTTCTGCAATTCTCCTAATAAATCAAATTCATCTTGAGGGCTTGATTTACTCAAAGTTAGTCTCTCTAGGTAAGGTGGTTCAGATTGATGTTGTTTTACAGGAGGTGTCTGGTTTCTATCAGTTTGTTTTGGCTCTTTATTAATTGGTTCTGATTCCTTACCTTCACTATCGAGTTGTTCAATGGTAATTGGAGGAGGTTGAACATTAATTGTCCGCCCTGATCCTAGATTCATTTCATACAACTCTGCAGTGGAAATGCTATATGAAGGTAGGTTAATAATGTCAGCTTGATGAGCTCCCTTGCTATTAGGATTCGGATCAGGTTGGATTGGGAGCTAAGGATGGGCAGGTTGATTACCCGGAGGCACATTAGAGGACAATTGGAGTTTTTGTTGTGGCATCGATTGAGGAAACTGCCTAGGAGGGGATCCTCGCCAAGTTGGAGCCCATGGGGAGCTTCAACTGGCTTGAGGGTTCCACTGCTGCCACGGTGGAAACTGGTACTGTGGCCACATGGAAGGATAGGGCATGGACTGAGGGTTCATATTAGAATTATTGAAATACTGAGATGGATCTTAGTACATACCTTGATTTCGCATTGGTGGTCAAGGTTTCCATGGCTTTCTAGACCCCATGAGGTACAGTTGCTCCATGACTTTCCCCATTCCTTGAAATACTTCTTTCAGGCCTGGCAGGGAGGGGCATGATCTTGTTGCATGATTTAGCTCGTAGATTGCACATTCCTCTATAGAATTCAGTGAACATTCCCTCTCTGGGTGCTTCTTTCTACATGTCGGGCAGAATATCGCCATAGTCCTGTCAAATTCCAGCTGCTTCTGTTTTACTTGCAGCGTATCCATCTGTGCTGATAGGGTGCTGAGGATATCCGTCCTCGGATTGTCTAGCAGGTTTCCGATTTCTGCTTTCATAACACCTCCACCAGACCCTTTTACTGAGTGAATTCCTTGTTTGTTTCTTGCAAGCCCCCTTGAGCACTAAATGCATAATTCGCAGATACCTTCAAAGCTTTCCTTAGAGATGTCTCCCTTTCCCACAATGTTCAATAGTTCCATCAAGTCCTCATGGAAAGATCGGAGGAAGATAATTTTTAAAATTTCCTTATCCAAGTCAGAGTGACCCGACCTCTGTAAGGTGTACTTGAACCGTTCCACACAATCTTCCAAACTCTCGTCTTCTTTTTGTGCGAACTTGAAAAGTTCTTCCTTAATGTTTCGGGATTTACAGTAATCCTAGTATTTTTCCAGAAAAGTTGTCTGCATATCATCCCATGTGGAAATAGAGCTTCCTCCAAGGCCCATGAACCATCGCAGAGCCGTTCCTTTTAATGTATAAGGAAAAAAATTTAACTTTTGGGCCTCCGTCGTATAGTTATACCCCCGGCACACTATGTCAAACTCGAATATAAATGTGTCAGGATCTTCTGAAACAAGCCCATGAAAGTTTGGTAAGGCTGCTAATGGAATAGGCTTTGTGGGCGCACCAACTCCTAAACCTCCAATTGGAAACTCGATAGTGGAGGTTGTGGGAGCCATAAATATCTTCCAATAACCACTGGGTATTTCACCAGGCTCTATAGGAGATGGATGAGGCTTCCTTACCCCTTGGATCTGAGTCGCTTTAGCAGCACTTCCCCTGTCCCTTGGTGATGCAAATACTCCTTTGATCCCTTCTCCTGCGTCCTGATGACTTGATCCCTTGGCTACAACCTCATCTCTTTTGTTGGAGTGGTCTGACTCTGTCGAGGTTCTGCTTGCGACCTCTTCCCCCTCTGTTACCAGCATAAGATTTCCCTGGTCAGGTATGCTACTAGATGTTTCTTCAACTGCTGGAGGGACCTACTGTGTCGTATCACCCAAGAATGTTGTAGACAACACTGATTGATCTACTAATTGTCCCTCAGACTTCACTCTTCGTGCCCTTGGTCTCACGGCTGCTCAAGATGATGTTTTTGATTCAACTTTTGCTATAATCTACTGGATGTAGGTCTTTCTTCCCAAATCTGGTCCTCCCTTATTTGGGGCTTTCCCTCTGCCCCTGTTATTTGATTCTTTGTTCATACAAGTGCTGGTATGATGGAGGGTCTTGGCATGAACCTGCAATGCTTTAGTCTTGAAGTAAGGTTTCAAAGGACCATTACTTCCCCAAGACAAAAGATCTTACGAAAAGAAAGGAAGATAAAAAAAAACAAGAGTCTAAGGTTCAGGGTCGGAGAAAGGCATCAAAGGAATCTTCCCTCCCCTGGACAAGAACCAGGAACAAACACACACCACGAAAAGACCTGATACTTTTAAAATCTGAAGCAGGGCGTCAAAAGACTCCTCCCTCCCCAGGGTAAAAGCTAGGGTTTCCCAAGAAAAACACACAAGGGTTTGAAAGAAGTAAATCTAACTCGGGGTCTGGAGAAGGGCGTCAAAGGACTCCTCCCTCCCCAGGACAAGAGATTGGCAAAAACAGAAAAGAAAAAATAAAAACAAGCGTAAAGAACACCTACACTCAGGACCTGAAGTAGAGTGAGAAAGCTCGTTCTCTCCCCAGGACGAGAGATTGACCCTCTGGTTGGTTTGGATCGTTATCTTGCACCTTGTTAGCCTCCCCAGCAACGACGCCAAAATGTTGGTGTCCAGGTATGAACAATTTATTCACCCTTTTTCCTACATTAATTTATCAATCCAGGTACATATCCTTTCAAGGAAACGCGCAAGGTATATGCAAGGGCAAGAGTACAATTCATTCTGGCCAAGGGTTCATGATTAAGATTCAAAGAATTACTGTCAAACTAGATTAACTACAACTTCTGAAAAGTAATCATAAGAATCACACACTGTAACAACAAGCATAAAATGATAAATAACACACACAGAAAGACGTAGCACCTGATCAAAAGAGCGGGCCTGGCTCTCTAATCAGGGTTGCGTTAGTCACAGCGAAGATGAAGACAGAAAAATAGATAGTGTTTTATAAATCTAAAAAGGGTTATTACAATATCAATGGGGACATCCCCAGTTACAGGAATAAACTATCTTTTATACATCGAGAGGGAGAACAACCTCTTTCCCCAAAACATGGTAACCATATCCCCAAAGATATACATTAGTTGGAACGGCACCAGTACCAGATAAACAAAATCAACAAGATGCCCAAGATGGTTCAGGGAACTATGACTCCAGTTGCGCGGCCTCCTTATGGCTTGGTTGTTGTTGTGAATAGCGGATCTATTGCGGGATGAAGCATTGGTTCCTGTTCTCCAGAAGATGTGGTCAAACATTTGTTTTAGTGCTGCGAATAGGCAAAACTCCGTGACTTTATTTCATTAATAAAATATTACAATAGACAAGGAAGGGGTATTTACCTTACAGGATTAGCATAGTAAACATAGGTAAATAAGTGCAAAAAGGTCAAAAAGGTAATGGAAATGCAACAGAAAGATAGCCCAACTTGGTGCCCAATAAGAGGTTTTCACTCCACATTCTGCAAATGATAGAGTGTTCCTCGTGTGATGAGTCCGGTGAAGATTTGATTGAGAGAGAAAGCAAGGATGAAAGTAGGTATTTTGCAAATACAGATAAAAATTTTTCTCTCTCTATTTCCCAAGAAGAATTCCTTTCAGATATTATTGATGATAGCGATGATGATGGCGTAACTATGGATGCATTATGTTCTGCCCCTAGTACACCTGTTGTCTCAGATTTAAAAGAAGAAATGGTTGAACAAAAGAATCAAGATATTGCTCTTTTCTCTTTGCAAGATAAAAGAGTTATGCGCTCACCTACCCCTAAAGAGTATTCAGAAGCAGAAAAAATAGGCTACCAATCTTCTTATCAAAGAAAAAGCTCCTACCAGGAGTAGCATGATAGAGAGAAAGAGCCATCCTTGGATACACATCAAGAGACTTTTTGCTCTCAGCTAGCAGATGTTTTCAAAGGAGACAAAGAACAAAAGTTGCAGCAGAAGGGGCAGTTTATCTCCTGTCCAGAGCCTATAAGTGAGCAGCCATCGTCTGAGGTTAGTAAAACTGCATCAACCTCTCACCCACCTGAGCTTGCCAGAGAAATCCAACAATGTGTGAGCAACTATGTAGCAAAGAAGGTTGTCAGTTATAAATTTTATGGAGTTTGTCACTTGTCCTATGAGCCTGTGCAGGAATACATGGAGTTGTATTTCCTTCATGTTCTGAAGCTGCCCAGCTTTATCCTAACCTCATCATTAGGAGGAAAGATGAAGAATGTAACCGTTCTGTTGTCACGATTTCATTCTCTGTTATCAATCATTGACATAGTAAACAAATTCACAGCTAGGAAGTTGCTTGAGTGGATATGGTGGAAGTTTTCTTTCACCTAGAATTGTGTAAAACTTAATTAGTCTATGATGTACATAAATAAGCTCCTTTGGAGCCCATGTGTTTTTCTTTCGTTTTTAGAATAGTGTTCTTGTCGGCCTGTATTCCCTCAGCAGGATGTTTTGAGCTTGACTCCATAGCCCAATGCAGAAGGTGACTGGAACTACTGAAGATCTTAGAGCCTCGCAGGGAGGACTATATCACCCATGGAGCCTAATGTTAACACATATTATTGTAAGGGTGGTTGTTTTCCCTAAGGAAGTGGCACGTTGGTCAAAATGCGAGAAAAGGGGATTAAAAACCCACAAATGGAATTTACCTTAAGTCGGGGGTCTGATTTGATATTTTGGCGCCCTCAAGTATATACATAGCCATGGCGTTTTGTAAAAAATAATATACATAGCTTCCCTCAAGCATCCATAATTTTTGGGAAGGAGGAAGGTCAAGTAATTCAAATGTATGATTGGTATATACCATAATAGGTAATATGAAAGTTAAATAGTTTCCCTTTAGGTCTAATGTCATGAGTCTTGCAATGGTGGCCAACCCGTTTCTTCCTAAGATATAGATGGCCAACTTGTCATGAACCTTGCAATGGTGGCCAACGTTTTTTTTAAATAAAATTTCATTTTTTTTTTCATTTTTTTTAATTTTTATGTTGTTGTACTTTTTTAACCATTTTTTTTTAAATTGTTTGTTTTTTTTTTTAAGTTTTGTGTTTTTTTTTTAACTTTTCTTTTGAAAAAGATTTTTTTTCATCTTCTTCTTTTTAAACTTGTTTATGGAGTTTTTTTTTCATTTTTTAATGTAAATTAAAAAATAAATAAAATTCACCCTTATGGGGTGAAGACAAGTGGGGTTGCAGATGCACACACATCGTGCTTGGCCGCCACTTAGATATGCATTAATAGTTTGACGAGGGGCTATTAGACATGACCATTTCAGGAGGGCATGCGCGATGGAAGTTTGCAGGAGAGTGGATATGCCACCACGCAAACCAGTTGAAGAATTCATGGTGTTTTTATCCCTGCATAGAAGCGATACAATGGGATGATGCACGGTGTAATGGTTGGAGGTTTTGTCATTCTAATAGGGAGTAAAGAGACGAATATGATCTATCATACTTTGAGCTAGTGGGAGGCTAATCATCTGAGAATGATGGGTGTTGAAAGAGCTCTGATTCTAATTTTTTTCACAGCTGACGGAGATGCTTCAATGGGTATGAATGGATATGGGGTCAAGAATGACATTTCCCTAGTAATGACTATGTCCTCTCAGGGAGGAGCCCGTCCGGGAAAATTTGTGTAGAGGATAGTAGTGAGAAGCCGGATCGAGTTGGTTTGTGGAGCTTGGAGGCGGCTTGGTTGGTAGAGTTACTTAGTGGATTTTGTTTAATTGTTTCTCTAAAAGAAAGGCTCGAGGAAGAGAAGAGGGGGTGGTGCCTTCAAAGGTAGCATTGGTTTTTCCTTGACACCCAGGCGACAAGTGGGCGTTGGTTTTTTCAATCGGTCGAAAAGGAGGTTCAAATATCGACAATGTTGGGTGGTAGGTATGGCACGTGGAGTTGGAAAGGGTGGGAGAGTTAAGAAAAATAAAGGGAAAAGGGGAGCACATAATTCTTCATGCAGAGCAGAGAGAAAATACGAGGAGAAGTGATCTACCAGTGTGAAGGAGGAGGTGGAGGAAGTTGAAGCAACATTTATAGAGAAAAGGGAATTGAAAGGAGTGGGTGGAGGACCCAATATACTCGCGGACTCGGGATACAAAATACTTTAGGATTGTTGAAACTTATTTGTTGGTTAAAACTCTGGTGGCTCAAGTATTAGAGAAGGCTAAGGAAGACCAACATGAAATCTTCCATACCCTCAGGATATTCGAAGGGAAATTTGAAGCGATTTGCAGATCAATTTTCGGGGTCAGGGTCACGGTGACCATTAAACTACATGTGATAAGGGAAAAGGGAAGCCAGGGGAAGGCTCAACTAGTTCAGTGGGGATGCGTGCCAATCCAATCAAGGTGGATACTGATCCTCGACAATTGGAGTAGGCCCAAGAGGAGAATGAGAATATCAAGTTGGCATCGAAGGTGGTTGCAGAGGGAACTACACCTCCTCCAAGCGCATGATAACAGGTTTGACTATGCCTATGTCTGTTTTAAAAATAGTTATTATGGGTAGCTAGGGATATTATCTTCGGGGAAAGTAGAGAGGATCGAGACGAGTTCATTCAAGGTGACCTTGTCATACATTGTCTGAATATCCTCTTCATAAACTAACGTGGGAAAGAAAGAGGCTACGCTGATAATCTCTGCATTATTTACCCCTTCTGATTCTTTATATGCGTTCTCAAAGTGTTTAACCCTCAACCCTACCAGTCCCTTGAAACTTCTTACTAGAGCGAGTTAGCCCAAGTTCCCATATGCTAATCCATCTCTTTGTCCCTAAGCAGCCTCACCTTCCTTTTTTCGAGATCCTTTAAACTTTGAACCTCTTTCGTAATGTTGTCAGGGTAATTTAACAGGCTTAACCTTAGTTTTAAAATTGATTTTAATAGAGGGATTTTCTTAAGCTAACACAATGGATTTATGGTCCAGGCTTGGAATACTCTCAGCTCAACAGAGCTATATATAGATGGCCCTACGGGACAAGTTCATGCCCTGGCTATCGCTGATCATATGCTTTTTGCTGGAACACAAGTAAGTCTCATGTCTGGATTTTTGTAATCATCTCTGTCATGTGTAAAATCTACGCTTCTATCGCATTTTATAGCCCTGCTGATTTTTTTGACTTTCCATTCCACAGGATGGCATTGTTTTGGCATGGAAGTTTAACTCTGCAACCAATACCTTTGAATGTGCAGCTTCCCTCGTAGGGCATATGCTGCCTATTGTCTCATTAGTCTCAGGGGCAGACAGACTTTACTCTGCTTCCATGAACCACACAATAAGGGTAAATTTCTTTGCTTCTTGTCCATTTTTTTTGTTTGTTTACGCAGTAAGATAATTATTTTTCCTTCAACTGGTTTGGTTTAGAAATAAAAGAATTGTGAATAAATACTGTTTTCTTTGCAAGCTTTGGTGCATGAGCTTAGAAATAATAGAACTGTGAATAAATATTGTTTTCTTTGCAAGATTTGGTGCATGAGCTTAGAAATAATAGAACTGTGAATAAATATTGTTTTCTTTGCAAGCTTTGATGCTTTTCATTTACCTGCAATTCTAGAAAATGAAGTATGTCTCCAATTTCAGACGATTTTCTGTTTGACTGTGTAAACAAATTCACAGGTTTGGGACCTAGGAACTTTTCAATGTATACAGACCCTGACAGATCACCCATCAGTTGTAATGTCTCTTCTCTGTTGGGACCAGTTTCTCTTGTCGTCCTCTTTAGACAACACGGTGAAGGTGAGGAAGTCTTCCTGATACACTTGTGAAATTTTGGAAATAAAAAGGTGCACAAACCTCTTTGTAGTTTTTACGTCATTAAATGCAGGTCTGGGTTGCTACACCAAGTGGAGCCCTTGAACTGATTTATACTCATAATGAAGAACATGTATGTTATCTACATCCTCACTATCTATAGCGACTACATACATTTTCTAATTGGTTTTTCACCCATGCAGGGGCCTCTTTACTGAGTTGCAATGCAATTCTATCTCTTTTTAAATGTGTCCTATGTTTATGATTTATCTACCAAGTTGCATTGCAGTGTGCTTCTAAGGTAGTGTTGGGATCTGAAATCAGAGACGGCTAACCAGTCCACAAGGTCGGTGTGGCCTCTTTATTTCTTTTTCAAACACAGAGTTATTAATTAGTTTTATTATACATGTTCTAGTTTTCTGCTTTGTTCTTGTAATGATAATAGTGTGCGCCTTTACGACTTGCCATCGTAAGTATACCTACTCTCAAGTTCCTGCTATTGGTTATTCCGCATACTTCAAAGTATTCTTTCAACCTTGCATAGATGCAAATTCCTAGTCATCTGTATCATGTTATGCATGAATGTTCTCATATAGGTTGTGCTATGGAAAATTAACATTTACAGGTTTTGTCTCAGGTTTAGAGAACGAGGTAGAGTATTCTCAAGAAACGAGGTGCGAGCATTTCAGATTGAACCTAGTGGATTATTTTTCACCGGTGCGGGAAAGGGTGAAGTTAAAGTATGGAAATGGGCTACCCAGACACTGTGAGAAGCTAAAATTCTATTGTGGTCACCCCTTCATGTAAAAATGACCCTTGCTCATGTATCCCTTTGAGCCTGCAGCTTCCCTTGCAAGCCATATGCTGCCTGTTGTCCCATGAATAAATATGGTCTTCCTTGGAAGCTTTGATATTTTCTAGAAAATGAAGCATGTCTTTGATTTCAGATGATTTTATATTTGACATTGTGTAAACATAGGCGTTTCTTCCATCTTAGATTCTTTTAGTATTGCTTCTCTTGCATAGGGCTATCCAACTCTAAGAAAATAGGTGAGCTCTAGGGTAGAAGATTTTTGGTATCTCTATTGATGAATGCTTTCTATGCTCTTTCTTGAAATTTATCTCTTGTATTTTCGTTTGATCACGTTAATATCGATATTGAACCAATACCTCATTTAAATGGTGTTAATATTGATATTGAACCAATACCTCATTTAAATGGTGTTATCATTCAATGGTSCTTCAACATATTTTAGTGGTGGTTCAAGGGTTTCATGGTGTTAGCAGTYYTTAGGGGTYTAATCTTGAATCTCTGACGTGGTRTCAKAAMTCATTCTAACCTGATCCATATTCACATGTGGACTTCTCATCAATACCAWAACTAGTTCACAACCACAAGTCACCACAATTTGCCTCTTGTCAAATCACAAGAAACTAAAAATTAGAAAATTMTGATTTATGCATAATCTTCAAATATTAACTTTTCCATTCAATCAATTGAAACTTTACATTTCATAATATCAGTTTGGCCTTGACGCACTGTCTGATAATAAAGAAGGGACCCTTCCTGAGATGGAAATAAAACCCCTATCCACAAAGCAACTCCTAAAAAAACTACTCGTTATAGACTGTGCATATGCATCAAAAGAAAACAGAAAATGCCTTAAAGAAAGAAAGACATCAGTCATAAAATGCAGTTTTATTCAAGAACATCAATCCCTCTAGACATCCATGATCTATCCCTTGTGGAGGAAGGGTATCCCCCAYTGCTTCCTTGAAAACTTCTACCAGAAGACCCTAAATCCCCTGCACAACCCGACTTATTCAKCTTATCTGCATCCTGGTTATAGTCRCCATAAATGTGATGCATATGGATAGCAGAGAAAGATGCCTTCAAATATCAATATTTTGTAAACAACCATGAAGGGAGATGCTCCTTTGGGCCCCAAAGCTCCTCATCCATTCAATGACCCATTGGGAATCACTGTGTCTATTCATCTTCCTAATATCATTATCCCTTGCAGTTGTCATCAAGGTTGAAACAACCTTGAGCTTAGCCTGAAGTCTGATTCTTAGTCCTAGATCCATCTCCACATTCGAAAGATAATGTGATATGGAGAGAAAACGAGAAGTTCACTAGTGCTACAGGAAGTTTCTATGTCCGAAGGATCATTCCTTTTTTCTCTTATGTTGTGTCTTAGGTTTTTCAATGCCGAGATCGAACCATCTTAGTCTATAGAAAGAAACTAGAGCAGACACGTTAATCATTAATGTACTATTGTGTGAAATAAATAGTTAAAAGAAATAATTTAGAGTTAGATTTGATAGATTGAATTTGCATGCTTAACTCTTGAAAAGAGTAAAAAGGGCACCGTTCTAGGAGTGAATGACTATGAAAATAAATACAGCGATATTTGATATAATATTTCTATGCTAGTTGTATTGACTGTATACTTAAGTCCCACTGAGCTTTCTTTGGTCATGAGTGGACATCAATATAGTTTTTCTTATTTCATTCTCTTTGTGCTGCTAATTCTTGTTTCAGATCTATTATCCCCGATTTCTAGGGATAACTAGGAGATCATGTCTCGAGGCCCATAATTCCTAGACATGGAGTACCGAGAGCAGGATTGACCTAAGCATAGCCCTGGAAGGCCGATCCTTTTCTTCTTTCATCAAATTCGTCTGGTCAGCAGCAGCAGCACCCATCACCATCAGCCTGGTCTTGTATCGGAGAAGGTTCTTGCTCCATGAGGTAATTGGTCCAGGTATCATGGTATGTGTCACTTTTGATCATTACAACCTTTGGATATATGCATCTTAATCCTTTTATCTCTGACGATTTCTTGGATCTTACATTAACCCACTTGACCATGATTGGGGGTATTGACAAGGTGTCCTAGCAAGCCTATATCCATAGGTTTTGGTTTGCCACCGGGGGGATTTCTGAAGAGCCATCATCCGCTCCCATCATACCATCAATTTTTCATCTTATCTCCCGCTCATCTGTCCCATTCCCCTTGTCCGGGCATTAGGATGATCTATTTGTGGGGTTGCACCTTATCTCGTGGGAAGAAGGTGCTAAAGGCCCAAAAGGTAAAAGCAGCTGGTAAAAGATAAGAGCCTAAAATTGAAACCTCGAGATGCCTTGCCCAGGGATCCCTGAGAAGGCAATAAAAATCCTCTCAACAAGAAACAAGAGGGACGCGAAGAAAAATAACAAAAACAAGACCTAGCCAAGAGGTTAGGGGGTCTCATCACGAGCCAGCCTATTATATTCATGGGTACCTAACAGCATGACATTGCCACTATC